>CAUDMG010002622.1:747500-890000 GCA_958450375.1 Homarus gammarus | reverse complement strand
TATATTTGTTGACATTGTAGCTTTGTAAATCTATTGAAAAATAAATAGAAGAGTTCTATTTATGTTTATGTACCTGATTTGTTAAACAGTGTGGCTCGGGCACCTTAAACATCACTAAAAACTTGCATGATATCAGTTGTCCTCTTTCAGTGAAAAAATAAATCAAGAAATCATATTACTTGTCAGCAAGTTTTCACCCTCACTGTGCACAGATGCCATTCTTCTGCCCAATTTTTAACACAGCAACTCGGGTAGTACCATAGATAGGAAGATAATGAGGTGTCTGAAATGTTATTTCAGTTCATTCCTGGTAAAGAAACAATAAATGCAGTACTCGGAGACAGCTGAAGAAATACTTGGTTATGAACAGAAAACTCAAATACATGTACAGTACAGTACAGTATACTGAAAAGGCACTCGCCAGATAGGCACAGTGTGTGACAAGATGCCAAATGCCAAAAAATCACAATCGAGAAAAATACTCAAAGTTTGAAAAAATTTAAAATGACAACTTTTGAACTAATAAAGATATGATTTTATTCAAGTGGCAATGTGTAGAGCTCTTTAAGCTGGTTTTGCAGATACAAAAGTCATATTAATTGAACAGATTGTTTATAGTAAAAATTACATTAATTTTTTATGGGTATTGTTAGCAGTTTCATTATTATGCATTGCTGAGGTATAATTTTCATTACATGGAAGCAATAATGTATAAGACCACGCCAGAAAGTCAAAGGTCATTGTACTGCTTGCATAAAAGCAAACAATACCAGGTATTACCAATATTTCGACTGTGGGGCCAAGCGCCATAAAGTATAATAAAAAAAATGCAAGCACTTTAGTCTTGGTTATTATTAGAAAAATTACAGTAAACAATGACTTGTACAGTACTACCAATATTAAATATTGGTAATGCATGCATTAATATTTCATTGGCTGGAATCCCTCAAACCCGGAACTCTCTGGTAGCCGGAATTGAAATTTGCTTGGAAAATCATTCCCAAAGTTGGAATGTTTAAAAAATTTCCAGCTTTGGAAAAAAAATTTCCCCATGTTAAAAATCTAGAGATTTTCTGAAAATGTTTCAAATAAAGACGAAAGCAAAAGTATTTTTTGGGGGGATCTGACCTGAAACTGACTAGACGTCAGGTGGGGGATTAGTGGTCTCATATTACTGACCTGATGGAATGTCAGGTCATCCTTTCTTGGGTGGGGGATTAGTGGGTCTCATGACCTGAAGATTTTTTGGGAGATTGTGATAAGTATAAATGAGCAAAGTTGTATCTCTTCAACAATACATTAAATAACAATTTAAAATATGGAGTGAGATTGCAGAAAGGTGTGGATGATTGGAGAGATGGAGTGGAAAGGAGTGTAACATGCACCAGTGTTGCCAAACAATGAACTCCTCAATAGCTGATCTTTTAATTTGCCTCCATGCAGTCACAAACAAGACCCTCACTAAAAGCTTGTTGCCTTAATTCCAGTGTGTGTGTGCATGCCAAACATTCAAAGAAATATTGTTGAGCTAACCAAACACATTGTAGGATTTGAAGAAGTTGATGATGAGAATGTTAAGGAGTCAGGTGGTGAGGAAGACATTTACACAGCACACACATTAACAGCAATACTAAGACATTTTCTTATAACCTTTTACTTAATAATTTCTATCTTAAAATTAATTGATACATGATGGCTCGACTTGGTTACTCTTGCACTTAGACAACTGATCAATGAATAAACCAGGGCATATGGAGAAGCATTATACACAAGTGATGTCATGAAGCTTTGCAACTGCAACCACAACTGAGCAACTGCATAAATTATCACTACCTGTACTCAAATGTACTAAGTTAATTATATTAAATTTTTTATGTCTAGTGTAAACTATGGAAAGTTGATACTCAAATTAATTGCTATCTTGCAAGAATTCCAACACTGCAAGTTAAATTCTGCTAAATTAAGTCAGTGGCATTTTATAAACGAAAAAATTGAACTCCCTGCCTTTTATAATCCTTGAGTAAGCATTAATTTCACTTCCTGGCCATCAACACTCCACCTCCTACCAACCAGCAGGAGGGGCAGATGGTAGTGATAACTATTAATGGGATGAATTTTGTTTTAAGCTTAAATGTCACTTACTTGATTTAGTAGAATATATCTTGCATTTTTGGAATCCTTGCAAGATAGCGATTAATTTGAGTATAAACATTTCACAATTTGCAAGAGATAAAAATTTTAGTCCTTTAGCATAGTACTGTACATTTAGAACAAAATGAGTGCAGTACACCCACCTCCCGTTTTACCCGGGGGTTACGTTCTTGAAAACCACCGCTTAATTCAAAAATGCGTAAATTAAACATAATTTTTCCATAAGAATACATATAAATGGTACACGTACAGGTTAGGGCAGGGGTGGGCAATTATTTTTGATGGAGGGCCACTTCATGAATGGTGGCACACTTCGCGGGCCACACGCTTAATGTAGATGCAAATGTATTATATTAGCACAAAGTAAAGCCTTGTATTTGTAAATATAGGAAATAAAATAAGATAAAAAGTACATAGTGAAAATGTGGGTAAATAAACACATATCTGAGCTAATATAATTTATTATAATATGTACTAATATCAATGCTACTATTAATACTAATATAGTTAAAATGCAATGCAATTACCTATGTCCACCCAACTTCCAAAATTGTCCTTTCTGTAATTAATAAGATTTTTTTCTGATTGCCAAATGCAGTGACGGGCCACAGAACTAATTTGGCGGGCCAAATGTGGCCCACGGGCCGTACTTTGCCCACCCCTGGGTTAGGGGGACCATCCGTACAGGGTATGAACAGTGCTCTCACTCAAACCAAGCACGAGGCCAACCTCCGACGCATGCTCTCCTCTCTGAAGGCGGGTGATCATATTTAATTTCACGTTCATTGCGATTGTTTTTTGTGCCTTTTTAGCTTCAGGCGCCCCAGAGGAGGCAGATGGATGTTTTCCAGACATGCTCAATGGGGGAAATGGCGTTTATCACTAAAAAGGTACGTGATAAAAACACAATGCAAATGAGAGCACAGAAAAAGTAGTGCTGGTGTGAACTGAGAAAGCGATACCCGGGAAGCTTGCTGGACGTTGTCACAGTTGTTGTACAGAATACTTCATTATCATCATTATCTTCATCATTAGTAGTAATAATCTTTATTATTACATTATTATAATAATTATTATTATTAATAATAATATTAAAATCGTTGATGTTGATATGACTGCGACTTTATAGTAATAATTTACAAGCACCTCACTAGTCATTACACGCAACTCCACTGCCAGGCGACCAGGCGAATGCACACTGCAAATTTAAACTGTCTTTAGCACGTTATTTAGAAAATAGGTGCGCGTAAATTAGCTTTTGGTATTAATTGAACAATCGCATTATTCAAAAAATGCTTAAATCAAAAGAGCATAAAATGCGAGTTACCTGTATTAAGCTACTCAAAATTATGGCCTTTTCACCGGGAAAATTCTTTAACTAACCCCAGTGGTCAGGATATTATGGTATCGAAGGTTACGGAGAATTTAAAATAAATCCTTTGTTTAGTTCCTTACAAAGAGAATTAGGGATAAAAACTGTAATAATTTGAGCTTATTAATAATGTACCAGTACCCTTCATATAGTACAGTAAAATATTGATTTTTACTTTATTATTCGGCTTGTCATTTAAGGATATCATATTGGAAACATCTCAGAGAATTTATTCAGGATCATTATGGTATCAAATTCATATATCTAACACAAATACTGTAGAAGTTTATAACAAATGCTGTGAGGAAGGGAGAGGGGGGAAGGGCCCATTGGGATGTGACCTCGTCACTCCACCCAAAGGGTCACCTCATTGAATGTTTGTCTACTGTACTGCCTCATTCATGATACAATATTTTATATTTGTTTTTCATTAATTAGTAAAGATACATCACTGTGTTAATCTGTGCCTATTAATACCTGTACCCTCCATATACAATACAGTAAGTCCTCGTTTAACGTTGCCCCGACAACGTTGTTTAGTTATAACGTGTTTAGTTATAACGTCGCTACTCTCTAGATACCCATGATTCGGACAACGTCCTGCCGATTTGGTATAACATTGTCACGGACTACTTTGTACAGCGCATCACCCTCTCTCGTGTTGGTGCACTACGCTCTCTCGCGGAGCACCACCAGTTTTTGTTAGGCTTCCACAACGACCGTGCGTGTTTAAGTGTTTTTGCTCTAAATACTGTACTGTAAACCATTCAAAATGGCTTCCAAGCATCCATCAAATGCTAGTGATTCTAGTGTTGTGAAGAAGCAATGTAAGACCACTAGCCTTACAATACAAAATGAATTAGTTTATTTATCTTTTTGGATGTATAATATATACTATTCTCAATAAAAATTCCATTGAATTTATGTATATGTAATGTATTTTATGGGGCAAAGGGAGGCTGGGGAATGTAACTCCCATATTTTATCTATTTCTTATGGGGGAAAATTATTCTGTTAATGTCGCAGTTTTCAGGGCGGAACCACGACGTTAAGTGGGGATTTCCTGTACAGTATAGTACTTTGTATATACCTCATAGGTAAAAAATAATGTCATTCAAGACATCTTCAGGTCATAAGACCCACAAATCCTGCCACCCAACAATGGGTAACCTGACATTGCATCAGGTCAGGTCAGTACTCTAATATGACCCAATAATCTCCCACCCAACCTTCATCACAAGTGTTAAGACGTTATTACAGTTATGTATTACAGTCAATTGAGTGTAGTGTCTGTCTATTCTAGGCTAAAGATGACAGGATCTGTTGGTGAGTACAATATACTGTATACAGTAATATATATTATGTTTACAGCATGAATAATATTGTACAGTGGTGTTTGCATAAATAACACAGCTCTATTCACATCCGTATCATATAGAGCTTTTGTTTTTTTAAATATATTTATTTAACCAAACTTTTAGATAAAGTATACAGGATTATTTTGAGAAAATAATGGTGTATCTCACTAAATTAGAACCGATTTTACTGACTCCGGTATTGATATTTCTTACTTGTTTTATAAAAGAATGTAATTCCCATCAATATATAATATAGAAATATTTCATTTAAGGATATCTTGCTGTGAAATGACACTTGTAACACCATAAGCAGCCAGCAGTGAAGTGCCACTTGTAACACCACGAGCAACCAACAGTGACCTGCTATCATCAAACATAAATACAAGCAGAGAGCTGCACCACCAAATACAGGCGGTGAGCAGTGGTTCATCGAACAAATTTTGAGACCTAACCGGAGCTGGAAATGAATATCAATCAAAGGACAAGAGGTTGTGGAAATGGATCCAGTGCAACGAAGGGGAAAGGTGTACAAGGACGAAGGTGACCGAGACCCAGAGATAGAAGTTGTCCCTCCAGAGCTGAACAACCGCGACTTTACGGCAACAGAAGCTGAAGGGAGCCACCCTCTACCTGAGCCTGAATGCTCAGCACCTGACCAGAATCCCGGGTTCAACATGATGGCAGAAGTGCGACGAACTGTGACTGAAATGCTGGAGGCGTATTTCACAAAGGGGGAAGAAAGGGAAGTAGCACGACGTTTGGAGTTTGGGAATGGCAAATTTGAACAGTCAAAAGGTTCTCAGAACGATTCTGGGGACACAAGTCCTGGATGAATACCGACTGCTGATGCTATTTGTGAAGTGGAAACAATAATAAATAGTCGAACCATCACACCTGCGTCGAATGACATGAGAGACCTGGAAGCATTTACACCAGCTCACATTCTCCACGGTGGCCCACATGCTGATCTGCCATTGGGAGGGTGTCTTCTGAAAGACTCACATCAACGACGGTGGCGGCACGTGCAGTTCCTAGCAGACCGCTTCTGGAAACGCTGGGTGAGGAAGTACCTTCCACTACTCCGCAAAAGACAGAGGTACATAGAACCAACCTGTAATCTCCAGACAGGCGACCTTGTCTTCGTCACCGGAGAAGATCTTCCTCGCAACAAACAGCCATTGGGCAGGGTCACGACAAGAGTCCCGGGAGCCAATGGTCTAGTGCGCCAGGTGCTTGTGCGAACCGTATCTAGGGAGTTCCGAAGGCCAGTGACCCGTGTATACCTTATTGAACACGCCACACCGTACATCTTGGGCGATTGCCCAACGCCGGGAGCGTTATCGCCGCTGGCTTCAGCTACAGTGCTGGCGTGTGATGCCATTAAATCTTTCGACATGTGACCTCGCCAGATGTAGAAGTGTTTACAGACAAGTCCTGGTTCTGCTGAGTGGACTGCCTTAGACTGGTGGCGGTGGCTGTCCGCCCCTCCATGAGACAGATCGCCCTCTCTAGTGATGCTGTGAAGACCAGCCTTCTGTCCAAGAATTTGTGCTGGGACGATTTATGCAATACTGTTTTCTCTTGGAACACCATACTGATCTGCATTGACCCACACTTGTAAGTACAGCCTAAGTGATAACATACCCCTCGGTACTGAAATATTGTTGAATAATTACGCCTACTCGTTTCTGCCTAACCTGGAATAATAAGACAATGCAGAGTGAAGCGAAGCTAAGATTAATAGAGTTATGAACTTTGTGTTATGTCAGTATGTTTAATAAATTGTAATTAAGATAAAATTGTGTGAGACTAACTAATTACAGGTAGTCGTCGACTTACGACCTAGATTGGTTACGGCCGCCCGGTCGTAAGTTGATCTGGTCGTAAGTCGGCCTATGTTATAATTACCTTACGTATATTATAATGTGTAATGATAATATAATCATCTTTAAGTCATATTTTATCAACATTTTCTTTGTTCATTATTGTTACGGTCGTCAGGTTTAAGTAAATCACTGCATATTACAGTACAATTGGTTTATTATTTACACAACATACAAAAAAAAAAAAAATACAGGTGCAAAACATATAAAACATTTTAGTTGCAAAACATACAAACACATACAAACATACAAAAAACATCTTATTGGCCGCTGGTGCTTGGCTGTGGATCGTCGGGGTCATCAGCTGGGGCAGCCTTTGGGGTAGCCAGAGGAGTTGTTTTTTTCATGAACATGGTGAGCTTTGTCTGAATTGTTCGTTTCTTCTTCTCCTCGTAAATTTCTTGATATGGACGAAACGAATTGCGTGCCATCCGCTCAATCCTTGCAAATCGTTCAATGTTTGGGTCCATTCCTTCAAAATGGGCAAGAAGTTTATTTAGTAGAGATAAACCTTCTGATAATCCCTTAGTGGTGAACGTCCTTTGTGGCTCCTCCTCCTCTTCGTTATCCGCTGCTTCTCTCCTTTCTTCTTCTGCTACATTTTCTTCTTCCAATTCGATTAGCTCTTCATTTGTAAGTTCTTCTGATTCTTGGTCTAGCAACTCCTCAACATCTTCCACTTCACATTCCAAAGAAAGATCTTTTGCCAGTTTTACTATTTTTTCCCGAATAACTTCAAGCTCATTTTCACTGTCAAATCCTGCAAAAGTATGAACATAGCGCTTAACACACTTTTTCCAGATGCCATTCATGCACTTCTCCGTCACAGCCTCCCAGGCGTTTGCCAGATTCTTGATACCCATAAGAATGTTGTACTGTTTCCAAAAGTCACGCAACGATAGTTCTGGGTCGGCATCTATAGCGGCTATGGCTTGGGCAAAGGTGGTTCGGAGATAGATAGCCTTGAAAGTAGCAATTGAACCTTGGTCCATAGGCTGCAAAATTGAAGTCGTGTTTGGCGGCATAAAAATCACTTTCATGTCCGGATGAATATCTGATAGATGAGGTGGATGTCCAGGCGCATTGTCCAGTAGCAATAAAATCTTGAAAGGAATTTCTTTCGTCAAACAATATTCACGAACTTGAGGAATAAAACAATTTACAAACCAGTCTTCAAACAGTGCCTGTGTCATCCATGCTTTACGGTTAGAACGAAAGTAAACGGGCAGCGTGTGCTTGTTTACATTTTTCAACGCCCACGGGTTTTCTGAATGGAAGATTAGGAAAGGTTTCAGCTTAAACCCCGCGATGTTCCCGCCAAGCAGCAGAGTAAGCCTATCCTTAAATGCTTTAAATCCAGACATGCTTTTGGCTTCTTTTTGGATGTAAGTGCGTTCTGGCATCCGTTTCCAATACAATCCCGTTTCATCAACATTAAATATCTGCTCTGCTAGATATCCCTCATCCGTAATTAATTCATCCAGACTGTCAACAAACTTGCGTGCTCCTTCCTCGTCTGCACTCGCTGCTTCCCCAGTCACTCGAACATTATGAAATTGAAATCTTTTCTTGAATCTCTTGAACCAGCCAGTACTTGCTGCAAATTCTTGACTGTAGTCTTCTCCGGCGCGCTCCTTCAAAGTCTGAAATAGACTTCTAGCCTTCGTCTGCACAGTAAAAAGGCTTAACGGTGTCCGTTTCTGGATCTGATCTTCCATCCAAATGTAAAGTAATTTCTCCATTTCGTGGAGAGGCCCAGTCCGTTGCTTCGTTATAACTGTCGCTTGCATGGGTGCAGAACCTTTCACAGCTTCACGAATCCTTTCTTTATCCTTCAAAATCGTCGACACAGTAGAGTGTGATAGCGTCAGATCACGTGCAATCTCATTCACTTTCTTACCCCCTTCGTGCTGTTTAATCACCATCATTTTAGTGTTTAAATCAATGGCCTTTCTTTGCTTCTTGGCAGGTTGAGGAGTAGATGAAGACAGTTTCCTCTTGGTAGACATCTTGGGGGGGGTGGTGGTTCAAGAAAAATTTCCAAGACAAAAGAAAGGCACAAGGCAAACAGACACGGAGGGAAGTGTGCTGTACCAGCGAGCGTGTTTGTAATTGAGCGCGGGGATGCGCGCGGCTCCAGCTCCCGGCAGCGTCAGGAGGCTGGGGCCAAAACTGTCGTACCGCCGGTCGTAAAGTCGAACAGACGTAAGTCGCATAGGTCGTAAGTCGACGACTACCTGTATGTATCAGATGGATCACCTTGTAATATTATGAACGCCTTCTCCTCTGCAGGTTTTGACCACATCAATAAATATTGAATGCGTCAAAAGACGGGTTTCAATCATTCCCTTCGACTTGCCCGTCACCTGAACGTCCTTAACTAAGACGTTTACAGCTATTATATCGATTTTTTTCGGTTCATACCAATGCCCTGATTTCATCCATTTTGTTTCTCATAATCCTGCTGTTTGCGAAGTAGATATTTAAGTTAGTCGTGTTCCGAGTCCTCTCTGACGCGTTTAGGTTTTAACTCCCTGACTAATTTGGTTTTGTCATCATTCCTAGCATTATTTCCCTGTAACCTTTCACTTTGTTTACCCGCTCCCACTGCAGTCTCCTCCACCTCTGTGCCCATATGGTCCCCTAGCAGTTTAAAGACTTCGACATCTTTGGCACAGTATTGCTTCAGTGCAGGGACGGCGTTCACGTTCATCCACTAGCTATATATGGCGCCGGTTATCCATGCCTTCTTATTTGCCTAGTAAATGACAGGAAGATGATCCTTAGAGTAACCTTTCAGGGCCCGTGGGTTGGCAGCATGAGAAATCAGCATATGCTTCAGCTTGAAGTCACCGGCAGCGTTCGCGCCAAGCAGCAGTCAAGCGGTCTTTTGCCGCTTTAAAACCTGGCGCTCTTTTCTCCTCCTTGGAGATATAGGTCCTCTCGGACATCCTCTTCCAAGAGAAACCAGTCTCATCCACATTGAAGACTTGCTTCGGTAAGTAGCCTCCTTCCTGGATAATCCGTTTGAATTGTGTTGGGGAAGTCTCGACAGCAACTGTATCTGAACTGGCAGCTTCACAAGTCATCTTAATATTGTGGAAGCTACTGTATACCTGCGCTTAAATCGTTGAAACCAGCCTCGGCTGGCCGTAAAGGTCTCTTCCTTTGATCCTTCACCCTCTTCTGCCTTTAAGTCGTCAAACAAGGATCTGGCCTTATGCTGGATAACCATAATGCTCACAGGCGCATTACGTTGATTCTGGTCCTCCATCCACATTGCCAGCATTTTTTCCACTTTTTCTACCACAATGCTTCTAGTACAAGTTGTCTTAGTTGTCAGCGTTGGTCCGGATAGTAAGCACCGTTGTGGGGGTTAAACCAAGCACAGCCGCTATGTCCACAGCACGTTCCCCTTTTTCAAATCGGGTCAATACATCCATTTTCGTAGCCAGGGTAATGGTCTTACATGCTTCTTCACTACACTAGCATCAATAGCACTTGATGGGTACTTGGAAACCATTTCGAATGGTTAGAGTACAGTTTTAGAGCAAAAGCACTTAAGCACACACGAATGATGTGAAGTTGTAACAGAAACTGGCTTGGCATCGCTTGGGGACGCTGTGACGTTTTGCCAGCGAGGGTAGCGCGCCGAGTTCAGAGAGCATAGCGCGATCAGACAAGAGCGGGTGATGGGCTGTAGAAAGTAGTCTGTGACGACGCAAAACGAGGTAGTATCGGATCACCGGGATGTTAAATGAATTTTTGGTTTCTTAAAGTTTAGCGTAGTACCAAAACAACGTTTTACGGGACGTTATAGGAGGACTTACTGTATTAATAAAATTTACCTAATTTAATACAAAAGGTTATATTTATACGCATAGGTACCTACGGTATACACATTATAAATACTTATCGGTACCAGGCATGTTCACTAGGATCTGTCCAGTACAGGGATTGTTTTTATTTTGTGCACCAGATCAGCTGACATTTCAGAGGTATCGTCTTTGTTTTGTCACTACCACAACTATCACTGTGTGACCTAATGTCCATACAGTGTTATTTCATGTTTAAGTTTATTTAATTATTTTATTTAATATTTATTATACTGTCTTATATATACATAATTTTGATATACATGTGCATATAGTTATTTATTTATGTATTTTGCACACTCCTGGGACCAGCTTTCTCACGGGGTCCATTTTACAGTACAGTACTGCATTTGCAAAACTTAGGAACCAGGCGTGGAGTACTCTACTTTGTTCGGCACACCGTGCCAGCTTCCCCACTGAGCCAGCTAACTCATGTGCAAAAAAATGTATATTCCCTTTATGTGATTGCCTTTATAACTTCTTTTACTTTTTTTTTCATAATACTATATATATGTAGGATTGTGTGTGCATGTAATCGAGTATATAATAAAAGAAGAAAGTTACATACTGTATATTTACCCCAAAAATAAGAGTTGAAACAACCATAGCACCTCACAGCTTGGCCCAGTAGCCTGATGGTTACAGTGATGAGTCTAACTGGCTATAATGCCACCAGCGATTTTAACAGACGCAAATGTGAGAAAGCAAAAAGGTGGGGGTGATTAAAAAGATGGAGTGGAAAGGAGTGTTGCCAAGCGCTCAACAGCTGATCTTTAACTCGCTACCACATAGTAGCACACTTGTGCATCAGTACAGGTTGGGTATCCCATATCTGAAATTCCCAAGTCCAAAATGCTTTGAAATCCGAAAGTCTATTTCATTATATATATATAGTAAAAAATACACTCAATGTGGCATAAATCATAATTTTTACTAGGGTAAGTATGTATGAGTAATGGCGATGCCAAACAGACGATAGTGATTGTTTACCTTTCTGGGTCTATAATGTACATCTTATCAGATATTTTATAGCGAAAATGATGAAACTATATTTCATAAAATTACCTGCAGAATACATGTATCCATATGCTGTAGTATATGAAATAAAAATGAACTTTGGGCATAGACTTGGGCCCCATTCCTGCTGGGTGAGCTACTGCATTAAACAGGTTCTGTATACGGGATGTACTGTATAGGTGTTCCAAAATCCGAAAATATCCCAAATCAGAGACCCTTAAGGCCCCAAGCATTTAGGATAAGGGATACCCAGCCAGTCTGTTTTTTATTAGGAATTTACAATGTTCCGATGAACAGACTGACTTAAGATCAGGGTCTCGGAATGTGTCCCGATCATTAAGTTGGGGACTGCCTGTACTGTACTGTACATTCAGTAAGTGGGGAAACACTGGAACATCTTCAGGTCACAAGACTCACTAATCTCCCACTCCAACAACAGTTTGACCCGAGATTGCATCAAAAGGTCAGTACATGTAATACGAGACCACTGATCACCCACCCCACCTCAAATGAGAAAAGAGCTTATATGCAATGGGTAACCTGACATTCCATCCGGTTAGGTCATTAACATCACCCACTAATCCCCCACCTTACCTCCATTGCAAGTGTCAGGACGTGACTACAATTACGTATTACATTCAGCTGAGTCGAGAGTCTGCCTTTCCTAGGCTAAAAAAACCAGCATTTGCTGGGGAGTACAGTATAGCAGTATATATTATTTTGTTTAAATTATTAATAATACATGTTGTACGTGTACTGTAGTACAGTGATGTTTGTGTAAATAAATACAGCTCCAAGCGAGATGCACTGTGTAGACTTTGGAAAATTTTTGCAGTGAAAAGTAAAAAAATTCCACGGTCTTTCCATGCCCGAATCATAGATTTTTTTTTAATATAGTATATTTATTTAACCAATCTTTTAGATGAACTTATTATTATTATTATTATTATTATTATTATTATTATTATTATTTTTTAATTAGAACCAATTTTGTACTCCATGAGCAACATTTCTTAAAAAAAATTCATAAAAGAACCAAGTCCATCATTATATTATGTCTAAATTTTTTGCTCAGGGACTTTTTATTGGAAACATTTCGTCGAGAATTTATTCAGGAAAATTATGGTATCAAATTCAACTCTCGAACATAATTAGAAGAGATGCTGTGAATAAAAGTTTAACACTTTCTCGGTTGCCATAAATATTTTCACTTGTGCCTGCTGTCTAAATGTACTGGAAAGGTGTTTGTCCGTGCTATACGAGATGTGTACCTGTACTTTTAAACTCTCGGAAACCTTCCTCCGGCACCCAAGAACATTTTGCGGATGTGCAATAGTGTCTGTCCGTGCGAGAAGCATAGTTTAAACTCTTGGAGACTTTCCCAATACAGTTCTGTATCAAGAAAAATTCCGGGGATGTGTGATTTTTTCCAGGGATGAGAAAGTCGTCTCATTACAGTACAGTACAGGGGTATCTGAAAATGCTCTGCACCATTTATTACGACCTACTCGACTTACGACCACCAGGACATACGACAGCAACAGTCGTACCAAATTTTATTCAAATTACGTATTTTCGAGTCCCTAGTTAGTGACTGCACTGTGTACTGACAAAATTTTCGTTTGTAATTCCCTTTATTATGGCTGGCAAGCTTAAAAATGAGAGTTTTGTGGTGATGAGAAGAAAAAGAGACCCATTTTGGATTTTCTATGTACTATTTTTGCATTTTCGACTTCCGACCAATTCGACTTACGACCTGGATTTGGGTCCCTAACCCTGTCGTAAGTCGGGGACTGCCATACTGTATCATGTTGTAAAATTCTTGGAAATATCGTATTTAGTTTTGTAGTACTGTATTCTTGCTTAGGTAAAATCCTTTGTAACACGAATTAGTATAATGTAATTGGCCCCAGAATTCAGTTTTCCAGACACTCTCATCTTGGTAATAATTCTACCATCTAAACAGAGGTGACGACGTGTTAGATCATGTAATAGGTTCAATATAACTAAAAGTCGAACGTCTGTCTTCAGCCTTGTGTTGACATTTAGTGCACCATTATATAAAGTATTGTAAAAAAACCCAGTGACATTCATCATTAAAGTACTGTGCTGTACTGTACTTTGGAGAAAAAAATCAGTCAATCCTTACTCAGTAATACTTCCTTACTTAAATATTCCATAATAGCAAAGTAAAAATTAAATTACTGGAGCCAACCCCTGAAAGATTCCTAAGCCTAGCTAAGACAAAACAGGTAAACTCTGACTTAATGTGATATATATATATATATATACATGATATACATGAAAGTACTTCACCAATCAATTGTACATACTGTACATATTTTTGTAGGTATTATGCAGTACAATACATAACAGCTATTTACAAAAACACCAATTGTCATGTTGCGATCCATTTGCAGCATGTAGCCTATATATTGTGTACATGTACACCACCGATTTTCCGGCACCCTTGGTTCCAAAGCCTTGCTGGATTATCCGTTTTGCCTGGCCAGGTAATAATAATTCAACAATACACCTCTGACCCACTAATTATATACCTCCTGTGTCTCTAAAGCACCATGGACTGCTAGAAACTTAAATTAAACTGTGATGTTTATACTCCAACCAATCACTATATTACATTGATTCCAGCAATGTAATTTATATTCTTCTAAGTCTATTCTGACATTTTTTAAGATAAAAACTTTAAGCCTAAACTGCTTTCACCCTGGCTGTGAGGAAGGGGAGGGGGGGGGGCGGGGTTGACGTGTTGACAGCTGTCAGGGAGGGGAGATAACAAAGTGCATTGTTATCAAAACAGAAGGAGTTTTAGTTTTTCCCTTATAAAATATCACTGACTTGACTTGGCAGTATATAATTTGCATTGCTGTAATTCTTGTGAGATAGGGATTAATTTGAGTGTAAACATCACATAGTTTGCACGAGACATAAAAGTTTTAGGAATTAACTTATTACAGGTTTACCCTTAGGACAATTATTTCTTTTACTTTTTTCTCAATACGTATTTAAGATGGTGCGTGCATGTAAATGAGTAAAAATAAATGAAGAAAGTTACATATATCTTCCCGAAAATATGAGTTTAAAAACTTGTACACAAATGTACTACACTAGACTAAAATTTCTATCTCTTGTGTAAACCTTGTGATGTTTATACTCAAATTAATTACTCTTACAAGGATTCCAGCAATGCAATTTATATTTTGCCAAGTCTTGTAAACTACATTTTATAAGATAAAAACTTTAAGCCTAAAACTAGCTGCACCCAGGGAGGGAGGGAGGGAGGGAGGGAAGTTAAGTGCCCCCTCATAATTTTGTCCGGACTAAAGGAGGTGCCGGACCATCAGTTCCCGGATATCGGTGGTGTACAAGAACCTGAATATATCACCTCTTGATATCCATGTATACAGTTATGTTACAGGTGGTGCAAATGTTGGTAATTCTGTGGGTACAGACGTTGTAAGTGGCGTGAAAAGGATTCAGCCGATGACCCAGCGGGCATGTATCGGCTATGTAATCATGCAGGACATATGAGCATGTTTTCAATGCTTTTGCCAACTTCTTCTTTGACAAGTAGTGTAGGGAATCAAAGGCCCCTGACCTCACCCGCGATGCTACAAGACGCTTTGGCATGGTGCCAGGCAAATTTCTAACCCGGGCATTTTTCTTGCCTTTGCTGGATTTTCTTATGGTTAGGTTGGAATGTTCACTATGCACAGCTAAAGACTTCTCTAGGTGAGCATGTAAGTTCTTTTCTGTGTATGTTTTACTGTCAGTTTTGTTGAAGATTACCTCACGCTCATTTATTGCAACATTTTCTGGGTCAGATTTCATTTCTATAGCTTTACCACCACCATCAATAAAAAAGTTCATTCCTTTTTTGGTTTCAAGAACACAATTGTTTTCGAGATTTAATTTTTTATATTGAGTGTGGCCATGGACTTCCTCTATATCTAGTATCAGTGTTTCTGTAGAATCATCAGGTGAAAGAGAGTCCAAAGAGTCATCTTCCGTTAACAAGCTTTTAGCAGTTACTACTTCCAGTGTCATATGTGTCTCCATAGGAGTCATATGATTCAGGACAATTGCAGAGGATATCCGAGCTTTGTCATCAATAATTGGTGAGGTTTTTTTATCAGTGGTGATGGCATAACCAGATCTGTCCTCTGTGGTGGCACAAACATTTTCTGGAAGAGAAGGAATAGGACACTCCTGCATAACTGAGTCCAATGACGTCATTAGGAATTTTTGGTCAAGAAGGATGCCATCACCACAATCATCATAATTTGTGCTCAACGCTGTACCAGCTCTGTTCAATAATTGACCACCTGCAACCTTATTTACAGTAACCAGCTTGTTTGTATCCTTGTAGTTCTCATTCTTAATATCAGATGTGTCACTGACCTCCCAGTTCTCATTCTTAATATCAGATGTGTCACTGACCTCCCAGTTCTCATTCTTAATAGCAGGTGTGTCACTGACCTCCCAGTTCTCAATCTTAATATCAGATGTGTCACTGACCTCCCAGTTCTCATTCTTATTAGCAGGTGTGTCACTGACCTCCCAGTTCTCAATCTTAATATCAGATGTGTCACTGACCTCCCAGTTCTCATTCTTAATAGCAGGTGTGTCACTGACCTCCCAGTTCTCAATCTTAATAGCAGGTGTGTCACTGACCTCCCAATTCTCATTCTTAATAGCAGGTGTGTCACTGACCTCCCAGTTCTCAGTCTTAATAGCAGTTGTGTCACTGATCTCCCAGTTCTCAGTCTTAATATTAGGTACACTGCTAATTTCCCAGTCCCCAGTTTTTATATATTTTCCATGTAATTTCTCAACATCAATGTTATTTCTGGTGTTGGACAATGGGAAGCCAAGCCTGCCTATATTATCTCCCCCAGGAATTGTGGAGGAGCTGAACGTGTCACTTAACTCTTCCTGTTTCACCACAGAGGCAGCGACTAATTTTTTAAATTCTGATTTTTTATGCCAATTAAATATTCTTCTGCATTTAACTTTGAAATCATTACCTGACGTAATGCTCTCTTTTATATCAAGATTTTTAGTACTCTCTCTCGTGTCACTAAAGAACTCATTTTGGCACGTGTCTTCTTGAATTTGCAAACCTGGTCTGTTTTCTAAAACACTATTCAGTGATGTATTATCTTGGGCACTGGGAGCCTTCAGCAGTATCTTCTGTGATGCAAAATGATGCTGGAGGTGTCTGGGAGTGATACTCTGTGTGTGTTGGCTCACAGGAATTGGATAACCATCAGGTAAAGACTGGCTTACAGGTGTGGCTTGATTTACTAGACTGAGCATCACAGGTGAATTGGTCTGGTTCTCTGGCATGGCTTTTGAGTAACAATGGTTTATAGGACCGGTGCTCAGCATTACAGGGGAAGTGGAACTGCTTTTGAATACTCCAGATTGGCCTATTGGACCCTGGTGTGCAAGTGTCTCACCCTGGGAGGTGGGCCTCGTACACTCGGTCATAGGTGTGGGATTCTTACACCAAGCCATGGGCAGGGACATGGAATTTTTACATTGAGTCATGGGCGTCTTATACTGGGTCACAGGTGTGGGCGAGGTCACAGGTAAACACTCGTGTTCAGGCTGACCACTATTGTGACTTTGTCCAGCAGAACTTGAGGATATGTTGGCAAATCTAGAGCGGTCACTTAAAAGGTGTACTGTGGTGGCAGAATTGGGGCCAAGGCCAGGATGTGTGCAAGGCATACACAGATCAGAGTTCTGACCTACATTTATCTGGCAATTTTTTGATCTCATTTGGTACCAAGTTTCTCTTGTTGGTAATACTGCTTGTGTTTTTATGACTTTGCCTGGGTTATATGTTGTTTTAGATCTTTGAGAAATTTGCATTGAATGCACGTTGTTGTAGGGCTGTGGAGTTGATGTCTTATATTTCTCCAGCTTGCATTCATTGTTGTTGGGTCTTGAGGTTGACTGAACACTGTATCTCTGTTTCGTGTTGAATAAAGGAGGAGGAGGCACTATTTTCCAAATTGGGAGCAAACTAGGTGTTTTCTCAGTATCCCAGAAGGGCGGGTGTAATGCATGGGTTAAGTGCTGGGGCGGTGTCTCACTCAGGGCCTGGGGGCCATGCTGGGGCAATAATGGGCTCGTAACTGGGATGTAAGGCTTGGGTAAGAGCAAAAGTGGTCTCTCACCAGTGTTGCAAGTGACTGGTATGGCCCAAGCTGGATGTCGAGACATGTACCACCAGTACAACTGGTTTGGTGAACTTGGCGGGGGATGTGGCAACAGTGGTGGACAATTCAAAGGACTGGTCTCAATCTGTAAATTGAAGTCTTGTCAATAAATCATATCTAGTACATTGTGTTGCTCTTACAGCCTAATGTTATACAGTACTGTATAAAATTTCCTAGAGGTATGTTGGGTGGAGCATATCACACATACTGGTTGTAAAAAACTACCCACTCATCCTTCCTCATGCTCCCTCTGACCCTGTTTCTCCTCTCAGTATGGTTTCCTTCGACACTTTCTCCCTTCCTCTCACACTAGATGCAGCTTTTTCTGTCATTCTTTGTTTTCACATTTTCCGATTTTCATGTTAAGCTACTGTGTTAATTATTCTAGTTTACTTTAGCATTTGAGACCACACTTACCGTGGTCTTGGTTAGATTCTTTGCCTGAGGTATTTCAACACCAGGACAAAACTACAGTATTACCCCGCCTAACGCGGTTTCACTTAACACGTTTTTTCACTTAACACGGATTTTTTCCACATATACGCGGTAAGTGTCCGGCTCGAGACGCTATTTTTAGATTTGCCCCACCCTCCACCCTGCCTGACTGCCTGTTTTAGCTCATAAAATTCATACAAATTACCGGGCCAGAATATAATTTACATTGCTGGAATTCTCATAATTTGGTGATCATTTTGAATATAAACATCATATATTTTGCATTAGACATACAAATTTTAGATAACATTTTTTCTCTGGGTAACTATGTTATCTTTTGTGCAAGATATATGACATTTATATTCAAAATATTCCTGGTCTTACAAGGAATCCAGCACTGTCAATTATATTATCCTAACTTTAGTTTGAGGTATTATTTATTACAAAAAAGTTAAGTATTCTGGTTTTCCCACACATCTCCTTGGGACGGTTGGTGGGGGGTGGGGGGGAGGGAGGGACCGACCGACCATCTGTTACCCTGTGACGAATATTTTTTTTTTTTTATTAACTGAAGATATTTGTTTTAGCTCATAAAATTCATACAAATTACCCGGTCAGAATATAATTTACATTGCTGGAATTCTTATAATTTGATGATCATTTTGAATATAAACATCATATATTTTGCATTAGACATAAAATTTTTAGATAAAATGTTTAATCTGAGTAAGCATGTTATCTTTTGTGCAAAATATATGACGTTTATATTCAAAATACTCCTGGTCTTACAAGGAATCCAGCAATGTCAATTATATTATCCTAACTTTAATCTGAGGTATTATTTAATACAAAATGTTAAAATTTATTTTTTTCACCCACTCTTTCTCTTGGTGGGGGGTGGGGGGGAGGGTTGGGACTGACCGGGTGGTTGGAAGAGGGGGGAGGCAAGGTGGGGTACTTTGATTGACAGATAGTGTTGTGAAGATTATTTTTTTTTTTATTTACTGAAGATATTTGTTTTAGCTCATAAAATTCATACAAATTACCAGGCCAGAATATAATTTACATTGCTGGAATTCTTATAATTTGGTGATTATTTTGAATATAAACATCATATATTTTGCATTAGACATACAAATTTTAGATAAAAATTTTTTCTGAGTAACTATGTTATCTTTTGTGCAAAATATATGACATTTATATTCAAAATATTCCTGGTCTTACAAGGAATCCAGCAATGTCAATTGTATTATCCTAAATTTAGTTTGAGGTATTATTTATTAAAATTTAGTGGTTTTCCCCAAAAAATTTCTCAGAGAGGGAAGAGCTGGCAGTGTAGTGTGAGAAGAGGGGGAGGGAGTTGAGTCCATTATTTGAATGGACATTAACTTGGCGACTCTATTTCTCTTAAGTATTAATTGTGTGCATGTACCATCATAAAATTAAGATGTTATTTTTACTACAACATAGTTATGTGTCTTCAAAAAGTGGAGTTTGGGGGTCGGGCTGGTTTCTATTGGAATTAATCCCATATGTTCTGTTGTTCACTTAACGCGGATTTCACTTAACACGGACCCTCTGGGTTCTATTGACCGCGTTAAGTGGGGTACAACTGTACTCAACTGATTATCAGACGAAACGACCTGCCGATACCTTCAGTTTTTAATATTTTATCAGTGCGACATAGATACAGAAGACATAAGGTGAAATAATATGACAAGAACAAAAAGTAACAGCATATCAGACAAAACTAGCACTGTCACTTCCTTCAAAAGAACAAGGAGGGGAGGGCGGGGGGGGAGGGGGGGGGACATTGTTTGGTAGATTCATCCCATAGTTTCTGGAACTTGTGTGTGTCTTATTATTTTTTATTATCTACATGTGCTTAATTATACACTTTGTATCACACTGAAGAAATACTATAAGCTGAAGGTATTGTAGAGTAGGTATGTAGGAGACTGATGTCAGGCCGCTGGTATCGCCTCTTGAGAGCATCTCGTACTCAGGATGGAGGCGAGAAGGGAACTCACAATTGCGCTTTCTATATACCCTGTATATATAATATGTACAATGCAGTGCTAGGGAGTTGCTGTGTGGTGAGGAGCTTGTTGAGAGAAGGTCTTGTCTGTTTGAGAGCGTTGAGTAGAATCCTCTTCGATCCGATCCGATGGGATGGAGAGAAGAGAGCCTATTGGCTCAGGAAGATGGAAGACGGTGTAGGGGGTTAGGTAAAGGTTGGGAAGTGGGAAATAAAGAGGGAGATTAATAGCAGGTGGGCTGTCCACCTTGCGGGGACGAGGTTAAATCTGCCATGTCAGCAGTTCATGTCCACTACAGCAAGGGAAGGGAAGCCAAGCTAATCTAAGCTAAGGTAGGTTGTGGTGTTTGGGGAGGGGGGCCCTCCGTGTCCTCTAAGTATTCTTCGTTTTTATTTCGTGTATATTGGTTCTGTGGTGTCATATGTTATGCTCTTTGGCCACCAGTTGTGTGTTCTGGTAATGTCTTCTTGCATTAATTGTTGGAATATGGGGTCTTCTAGTTCTTGTAGTTTTCCCATATTACTAATGCTAGATTATGTGTTCTGATGTTGATTGTGGTTAGGTTATGTTCTGTGTGTAGCTCTCCGGAATTTTTTGTATATGGTGGTCTGAGTTTTGCTGCTCTTCTGAGGGCTATGTTTTGAACTGCTTGTATTTTGAGTTTATTTGATTTTGTTATAGTGTTAAGTGGAATTGGGGGATATTCCAGGTGTGGTCTGACTAGTGCTTTGTAAAGGTGTAGTTGTATATTGGTGTTTAATTTGCGGAATCTTCTGAGTTTAGTTAGTTGGACCTTGGCTTTTGCAATTCTTTCTGTGATATGTGGTAGTATGTCGTTCCTTGTGATTTTGAGGCCGAGGATTTTCCCATTTTCTGCGTATGGAATGTTTTGATTGTTGACCGTGATTGGGTAAGGCCTGGTTTTAGCTATGTGAATTATCTTCAGTTTTTGTGTGTTAGTTTTAATTTTCCATGTCCTTTCGTAATTGTTTATGGTTTCTATTTCTCGGCTAGTTCTGATTGCCATCATTTGTTTGGATTTTCCTGGGTATTGTATAATTTGGGTTCCGTCGTCTATGTATGCTATGTACTCTGAGTTTCTTGGTTTGGGCATGTCCGCTGTATATATATGGTGTATAGTGTTGCTGCCTTGGGGTACTCCACTGTGGAGGGTCAAGTTTTGACCTATGTAGTTGTCGATGGTGAGTTTGCCTTGTCTGTTGTCAAGGAAATTGTAGAGGAGAGCCGTGATGTTGGGTGGCAAGTTGAGTTGAATGATCTTGTATTTGAGTTCTTCATGCCATACTTTGTCGAAGGCTTTGCTGACATCTCTGAGTACTATGCTACATTGGTTTCTGTTGCTGGCTGCATTTGTGATGGAATCATATATTAAGGCTATTGCAGTGTAGGTGCCTCGGTTTTTCCTGAAGCTTTGTTGTCTATGGTTGTATTTATCTTCATACTCTAGGTGGTTTCTTAGTCTCTGGTTTATTACTTTTTCAAGGATTTTGCCAGGTGTTTCGAGGAGTGAAATGGGTCTACAGTTTTCTGCCTATGTTGGGTTCTTTCCTTGCTTTGGAATGAGTCTTATTTTTGCCTTTTTAAATTTGGATGGGAAGAATCCGCTTGTTATTGAGGCATTGAAGATGTCTGCCAGCTGTTTGATCATTGGTGGTGGTGTTTTGCAACACGGTTTTGTTTATTTGACTTATTCCTGGCGATTTATTCTTGAAGCTGGCAATTGTTTTTGTGTTGTCATGTGTAGTTATTGGAGCAATTAGTGGGTCGTTATTATCTAACGTGTTGAGGTTGATTGTCCTGGATTGTTGCCATTTGTCTGTTTTGGTTCAAGTGTGTTTCAACCACTTGTTCTGTTTCTCTGCAGAAGTTTCGGTTGTCCTCTTCCGTGATTTGGTGGATGCTGTTTCAGAATGTAATCTTCTTACCATTGTTGTCTATAAGGTAGCTGCTCTCCTCTGAGTTGGTTCCCATGAGATTTTTTATTTTAGTCCAAAAGGCTTTTGGGTTTCTGTAGTCTGCCTGTGTGTTGGCTAATACGGGTTCCATTTCTCGTCGTGTTTTACTTTGCATCTCTCTAGTAGTTCTTCTTTAAGATTTCTATATAATGCAGTGATGTGTGGGCTCCAGCCATATGTTTTTATAAATTCATGTAGGTTGGTGAATCTGGTTTGGATGATTTTTTCTTCGTGTGTTATTGTGCATATGGTAGTGTGTGATATGTTAGTTTTGGGATGCTTTTCATGGCTCTTGTGATTTTCGAATACCAGGTTTCTAAGGCAATATCGATCTCGTTAGTGTTTATGTTGTGGAGAGTTATTGTTTCGTCGGTGTTGAGGGCTGTTTTGAAACTTTCCCAGTTAACTCTATTAAATGAATATCTTGGTGTCGAGGGAAATTGTATTGGAGATGTGAAAATAGTTGCTATTATGGGTATGTGGTCACTGGTGCTGGCGGATCCAGGTTTTATGTGTGTGAAAATGATGATGTCTGTCAGTATTATGTCGGGATTCCCAGAGTTTCCCGGTGCTATGAATGTTGGAAAGTCTGGGCCTAGGTGTGTCATGCTGCCTTGCTCAATTAGGTTGCGCAGTACTACTCCAGCGGGGTTTCTGTTGTGATGTCCAAGGGTTGGGTGTCGAGAGATCAGATCGCCTAGAAAGTATGCCTTTCGCCTGGTTAGTTTTAGGAGGTCGCCTGTCGGGAATATTGGTCTTCTGAATGGTAGGTATGATGTTCCTATTATTGTTGGTCCTTTGGTGGTGTTTATTTCTACTGCCAAGAAGTTACCTTGGAAGTTGTCAATTATTGTGTGTTGAATCGTTCGTTTTATTGCTATTGCTATCCCGTCATGTAACTCTTCGTGGATATTTTTTTGGTAGACGTGATAATTAAATATTTTTATTTTTTCGTTGTCTTTTCGCCCGTGTGCGTTGATAAGGATGATGTCTGGGTCTATTGTGCTGTATATGTTAATGAGTTCTGTTTTCCTCGCCAGAGTCCAGGCAAGGACGTTGTGTTGAATTATCTTTAATGATTTGTTTTGAATAGTCGTGGATCCCGAGAACTTGGTGCAGGGTGTTTGCTGGCTCGTGTATCTCCTGGCGAGTGTCTATTCCTTTCCTCCTCTAATCCCGTTCTGATTTTCTTAAACTTAGTTATGTCTACCCTTTCAATTTTGTTGTATTTGGTGTTTATTAGTCCTGCATTTATCAACGTGTCAATGCAGGATTCTTCTACCCTGACATCCTCGTAGGTGAATTTGACTGTGCCTTCCTTGATTTCCTGCAGAAGTCTTATTTGTTATTGTAGGTGGTGTGTTGACCGAGTAGAAGCGGATACCGATCTCATTTCCTAGGTCTGCTGGCTGCACATTGGTTGGTGAAGATGGGGGGGCACGATGGCCAGAGTGGGATTCTTTTCTTTTTTCGCTTTGGTTGGGTCAGCTTTTGTGGTTTCTCTGTTTGCTGAGTTGTGGAATCTGATGATTTGTGGTGTGGTGTGACGGGTTGGCTGATTGGGTCTATTTCCATCACGTTTTCTTCTGTGACTAGTTTGGTTGTGTGCTCCTGTGGTTTGGTTATTCCTAGGCTACTCTCGGTGACAATTTTAAATATTTCTGTTGAAGGGGCGTCGTCTGGGAATTTCACCTCCGGCAGATTATTTGCAGCAAACATTTCCCTGATCGTTTTTCCAAAGGTTCCTGGTTTTGCGTTGTTGTTGATGTGTGCTTGAATAACACTAGTTAGAATTGTGAATGGTAATCCTTCGCTCAGATTAAGGTATGTAGGTTGCATGAGGGGGTTTTCTTTTGTTTTCTTCAGGACTTTGGAGGTGGTATCTTGCAGCTTTGCAATTGCTGCATATGTCTTGTTAGGGTCTGTTTCTATCTTCTTATTTGCCTTTTCTTTTTCTCTCAGATTCCTAATTATTTCTTTTCTTCTGGAACGTGCTGCTAGTGTTCGGTGGTCCCCATTGCAGTTCAGGCATTTGGGGTTATCTTTGTTGCTACATTCTCTGAATGTGTGGCCCTCTGCTGCACATTCGGGGCAGAACTTCTTATCTTTTTGGGGACAGTTTATAGCTAGATGATTGTATTTATAACAGTTCCAACACGGTGTTGTTGCATAAAATTCCTCCTGCTCAATTTGTTGTTTTGACAGATGGCAGTGGGAGATACAGAGGCCACTCTCCAGGGCTTTTTGTGCCATGGAGATCTCTAGCAAACCTGACCTTCATCATGGTGGGAGCACCAGGCATTAGCACCACCTCCTCAACTCTGGCCCATGGGTTCCTCTCTTCTATATTGTTAGCAAAGTAGCTTGGTGTTTCTTTCAGTATATTTCTATCTAACCTTTTATTAACTACGGATTTTTTTGCACGTAGTTGTGGTGGTATTACTGTTTCAAATCCCGTTCTTTTAACTTCTTTGTTGAGTCGGCAGAGAGCATGTTGTCTACATCCTTGTCTTCCAGGCACAGGACTATGAAGGAGTCCTTTGTTTCGATCAAGGCGGCGAATTTGATGTTTAGCTGGGCACATAATAGTATGCCCAGTTCCTCCTTGCGTTTTTCGGATACGCCCCCCTGGAGGGAGCGTACCCGTATCCTGTTTCCGGTTGTCCTAGTCATTTGCTTTGGTCGTTCTCCGTGGCATCAGTCTTGTTGTGGTTTGACGAAGGTTACAGCCACCCTATCTATTCCGGGCGAGCAACCTAACACAGGAATTACAGCACTCCCCACCGCCACTTGCTGGTCGAGTGGTCGTGGAGTGGTTCCTGTTCACTCACCCAGAAGCCCCGTTAGGGGAACCTATTTCCCTATTGTTGATAAGAGCTCACTTATAGACGTGAGCTTTAAAGTGTGCCTATTCAGGGGGAGGGGGGGTGGAGGATTAAGGATTGCGACCCCCTTCCTAGGTGGACCCGCACGATCACGGTTACCCAGGAAGGCTCGGCGGAGGGATGGGTTCTGCTCCAACCCCCTTTCGTGTTCACAATCTCCTACGGTGGAGGTGAACAGTTACAGGGGGGACCCAAGGACGAATACACCTCCAGGGTGCAGGTTCCCAGGCCAGAGCGAAAAACAGAAGGAAGATCAAAGAAAAGCAGCCACTGGTGCAAGTAACACCAGTGGGATCGAGGCCCAAGTCCGCTGCAGAAAGCCGTTACAGAGCTCCCAGTCAGGGCCGCGTCTGATCAGGAGTCACCCCTGATCAGTGAGGAGGCACAGAAGGGGTGTTGTCTGGAACGAGCTTCCCGGGTGTGTAAGTAATGGTGGTGAGGTGGTCGTTTGCGTTCGGGTCGTCAACGGTTAGAGATAGGCTGGCAGGCTTTGGCAGTGAAGGGTCTGAAGAGAGGTCCGTTCTCGGTTGTTGTTGTTGAGATTGTCGGACCGTAGTCCGACACGGGCCCTTGCCTATAGGCGGCCCGTTTGGTGGTTCCGGCTGGAGCTCCAGGAGCAGCCAGACCGGATTGGGATTGGAGGTGGTCCCACCTGCAGATTGGAAGGATACTGCAGGTTGCAAGTGTGAGCGGACCCCCAATCAGTGGACGCTTACCACCAACCCCCACTCTTGGACGTGGTCAGTTTCGGAGTGGCGCGCCCCCCGAACTGGGGTCCGCACTTGCTGGGAAAGGATACTTTCTAAGCTATCTGGGTGGTGGGTATCGTGTGATGACCCGGAGTAGGTGGTGAATGTGGTCTTTTTGGGCCTTTCGGGTTAGAGTGGCCGCTGGTGTTGCGTGTGTTTCTTGGGAGATTTGAGTTCTGTTTCGGAGGCTTTGTGTGACTTGGCAGTCGAGGAGATAGTGTTCAAGTGGGTTGGCTGCTGGCTGCTGGCTCCTGACAGTAGGTGCATTCCATGACGTCATTTCCGATCATCTGCCAGGAGCACTTGTACCCTAGTCGTAGTCGATGAAGGCTGACTTGGGTTTGTCTTGGAGTTTTCTTGTCAGCGAAAGGTGGTTCCCCTTTTGTAGCCGCCAGGTACCATTTGGCTGATTGGGAACCAGCGTTGAATGCGTGAAGGAAGCTCGTTTGGATGTGGAGCTTGCTGGTCTTTCTGAGGTGATTCTTGATCTGTTGCACGCTTGCTGGAACTTGGATGTGTACGCTACTAGAACGTGTAGCTGCCTTTGCTGCTTCGTCTGCCACGTCGTTTCCTCCGATCCCTACATGACTGGGAATCCAGTGTAAGACGACTGGGCGGTTTTGGCTTTGGAGTTCCTGTAGCTGTGCGAGGATCGAGGTAATGATGTGGACGTTGTCTCTTGGTTGACTGTGTTGCAGCGCCTGCATGGCCGATCTCGAGTCCGTGTGAATTATGACAGACTTGTTGTGTTGTGTTGCAGCGTGTTGTAGAGCCTTTGAGATTGCTACCAGTTCTGTTTGTAGGGTGGAGCAGTCATTGGAAAGTCTCCATCGGAGGGTCTGACCTTGGGTGTAGAAGGCCGTTCCGGATCTATGATGTTTTGGGTCCACCGAGCCGTCTGTGAAGTATGATGCTGCATCAGCCGGTGTCTCGGTGGCTATGGCTTCGAGAGTTATTTTTTTGAGGTTCTCTTTCTGGAGGTTGGCTTTACTATCGCCTAGGTCGGTAATTTTGAGTGTGGCTGGTGGAGGGCTCCATGGTGGAGGAACAGCGTAACCATTGTCTCGTGTGTCTTGGTTGTTCTTGACGAGTGATTCGAATTTTGGCAGCTGTGGGCTTATCTGATCTACAGATTTTGGCGAGGAGACCGGCTGTCACCTGCTTGACTCGTACTGCCAGGGGTGGTAGCTCGGTTTCCATTTGCAAATTGCAAATTCTGGTCCACATGGGTGCTCCGAGCATGGTCCTGAGAGCATTGTTTTGGATGACTTCTAGCTTGGCTATCTGGTCTTCTCTCAGTCCAATGAGTGCTGGAGCACTGTAATCTACCAGCGATCTGATGGCGGCCGTGTAGTAGGCTTTGAGCACATGAAGGTTTGCTCCTGCGGTTGTGCTGGTGAGCGACCTCATTATATTGTGTCTGCTCTTCGTCCTGTGCCTGAGATACTCGAGTTGCGGCTTGAAGGTGAGTTTCTGGTCAAACCAGATTCCAAGACACTGGTGGGCGTTGGTCCAGACTACCGGCGTGTTTTGTATGGAGAGCATCTTGTCTGGTGTGTCTGTGCAGATGGCCATCGCTTTCGACTTGGCTGGATTTATCTCGAGTCCAAGTCTGTTGCACTCCTCTTCTATAAGTTGGAGTGCGTGTTGCGTGTTGGCTAGTCTGTTCGATCCTCTTACTATAAGCTGTAGGTCGTCTGCATAGCATAGGAGCTTGGCTGTTTGTCTGAAAGGAAGTTTGACTAGACTTTCCATCAGGACATTGAACAGCATTGGACTGAGGATGCCTCCTTGTGGGGTTCCGTTTTCGTGGACCCTGTAGCTTGAGGTTGCTCCCTGAAAGCGTACTCGTGCTTCTCTCTGTGTGAGGTAGTTCTGGATCCACCCCAGCAACCTTCCTTTGACGCCTTTTCCAGCGAGCGTCGTTGTAATGGCCAGTGGATTTGCTAGTTCGAAGGCCTTCTCCAGGTCGAGGAAGACCACCAGAGCTGGTTTGTAGTCCACTGTGCTGAGTATCTCGGCGATGTTGTTGCCTGTGCCGGTGTTCTCGGTGTAAGCAAAGATGTGAGGGTGTGGGCTGCCTACTTTCCACTCGAGTCGGTTGAGAGCCTTTCTTTCTCCCGTCTTCGCTATGCAGCTGAGAAGGGAGATGGGCCTCGGTTTGTCTGGTTCTCTGGGCTTCGGAATGGGCTGTATATCTGCCTTCTTCCATTCCGGTGGGAGTCTTTGTGCTGTCCACGAAGCATTGATGGCTTGCAGCAGAGCCTCGTGTCCGGCTGTACCGGCATGAGAAAGCATGGAGTAGGTTATCCTGTCGGCCTCTGGTGCTGTGTCCTTGCTTCGTTTTAGCGACTTCTGGAGTTCTTGCTGGTTGAAAGGTCTGTCGGTGTCATCTTCACTGTTGCAGGCCTCTTCGATCATCTGCAGTCTGACCTGTCGCAGACGCCGTTGTGTCTCCTCCGCCTGTCTCGGGAGGTTTTTCGTTGCTGCTCGGTCAGAGAACAGTTTTGCAAGTCTCTCGGCTTCCTCTTCTGGGTTGGGATGGGTTGGTGGTGGTGGTGTTGCCTTCCCAGATGCCCTTCGGATCTGGGCCCACATCTTGCCAAGGGAGGTGTGCTCGTTCAGTTCGGAGCACCACTTGAGCCAGCTTACGTTTTTTATTTCTTCCTTCTCTTCCCTGGTATCCTTAACTATGACTTGCAGGAGATGTCTGTTTGTTGCCGTGGGATGTCTCCTGTAGTTTCTTCGGGCCATGTTCACTCTGTGGTTGAGTACTTTCACCCTGGGACAGTAGTACCAGTAATCATTGTACTGTCTTGATGTGGGTTTTGTTTTTGGGATGGCCTCTTCTGCCGCTTGGTGAAACGCCTCGACCAATTGGTGGTGGAGGGTTGTCTCGTCCACGGGTGCTGCGCCGGCCGGCTGTGATTTTTCGCGCCACTTAGCCAGGTGTTTCTTAAAGAGTCCCCAGTCTTGCAGGACCCGAAACTGTGAAGACCGCCCTCTCTCTTGTGCCATTGTTTGGCCATCTTCCCGGACCGGACCATCCACGACTGACATCGTCAACAACAACTCACGAGCGTTTCCGGTTTATCGAGCATTAGCTTGCCCTCCCCACTGGTGGTGTGAGTGACCCACACTCCAGCTGGAGAGCAGTTATAGCGCGATAATCCCGGCGTGGTTTGAGCTCTTTTCCTTCTACTACTATTTTTCCTTTTTCGCTCTGGCCTAGGGACCTGCACCCTCAAAAAGTGTATTCGTCCTGCGGTCCCCCCTGTAACTGTTCACCTCCCTCCCAGGAGATTGTGAACACGAAAGGGGGTTGGAGCAAAACCCATCCCAGCCGAGTCTTTCCAGGAAAACCGTGATCGTGCGGGTCCACCTGGAAAGAGGGTAGCAATCCTTATCCTTCCCAAATAGGCACACTTAGCTCACGTCTATAAGTGAGCAGTCACATACACTAGGAAGTAGGCTTCCCCAACGGGGCTCCGGGAGAGAAGCTCGGGAACCACTCTACGACCACCAGCCAGTGGGGAGTGCTGAAATTCCTCTGCTACTTACTCAACCGGAATAGGTAGGATTTAAAAAAAAAAAAAAAAAAAAAAAAAAGGTTATGGAACGCGTACGCCCTCCTAACCGCGACCCCCGCCTGAACCGCCAACCTGACGACCCGAACTACGACAGGCTCCGCACAGAGAAAGCGGACCAGTTACGCGCCTTCAATGAAGCCCTAAAAAGCAGGAACACTGCCACCACCTCCAACAACTCCACCACCACTGCTACTGCCACTGAGGACGACAACTGGACGAAGGTAGAAAATAAAAGACGCCGACGTGCTTCTTCGGGAAACGAATGCCGTCAAGCAGCCCAAAAGGCACCCATCACCACCACCAGCTCACCTCCAACGACACTGCCAAAATTCCGGATCACGAAAACGGACACAAAAACGACATATGCCGCCATCACAGAGATGGAAAAGCAAAATCCACTGGCCAAGTTCTCAGTGGGGCCCAACCTAAAGGGGGAGATGATTATTCACCCCAAAGACAAGGACTCCGCCACCACCCTCGACACTTACCTGCAAAACACCACCACCGTTGCATCAACCAAGCTAGACCCCGCCCAGGAACTGATGAAGTCGGTAGTCCTCTGGTACCCAAAGGAACTACCTCTCGAATTCTGGAGAACCACCCGAAGATCTTAAAAGCCGAGAGATGCTCTCCCCTGTCCGACAAGACGGCCACCACAAAACAAGTGCTCATAACGCACTACGGTTCACCCCCCAGCACCATAGACCTCAAAACCTGGGGGATCTACGAAGTGAGGCCCTTCGTCCCAGAGCCCCTGCGGTGCTTCAGATTCCAGAAATACGGGCACCATCAGACAAGGTGCACGTACAAGGAAATCTGCGCAGTCTGCGCACAGAAGCACGGCACACACTCCTGCCTCACCAAGCTGAAAAATGGAGAAAAAATTGCCCCCAAGTGTGCCAAATGCGGGGGCAAACACCACGCCTGGAACCCTGGATGCTCCGAGAGGACAAGGAGGGTCCAGGCAAACCGGCCAGCTGCAAGACCGGCTCCCACCGCCTGCACACCAGCCCCACCAGGTACCTTCGTGTGGGGAACCCAAAGGCCAAGACAACAAAGCCAACCTCCTCAGTCGGTCAACACCCAAAGTGCAGCCCAGTTTCCTGGCCTCACTACGGCCACACCTCAGCCACCCAAGCAGCAGACAACGACAACCACGAGAAAGACAAAAGAAGCACACACCAAGGCACCAGAAGGAATGATACACGTATCAGACCAAGCCAAGGTACTGACAACCTTCGCGGAGGGCCTAGCCGGACTACTGGGCCACAAGATCCAACCCACACAGCTCCAAATACTCATGGGGAGCGTCCTCGGGCAAGTCGCCACAGCTCCAGCCACCTCAGTGGAGGAAGCCACGCCGGTCCTCACACGAGTGACAGCCGAGGTACACTCTACACCGAAGAAGGCCACCAGAGAACCCAAGATACCGACAGCTCCCAGAAAGAAATTGGTCGTTTCAACTCCCCTGAACCGAACCACGGCCCAGAAGGCAAAAACCACAGAACACGAAGATATGAACCTGATCCAGTTGGAATCGAACTTGGACATCTCCATCGAGGACCACCAGAAGTCCCCGATGAAACAGTGGTGGAAAACATCAGCACCCTGAACATCCTAACATGGAATGCTCAGGGCATCAAAAACAAGAAACACCTCCTACAAGAAGCAGCAGCCAAGGACAAGCTTGACATCATACTGCTACAAGAAACACTTCTACAAGAACACCACTGTTTCAAATTCAGCGGTTACAAGACATACAGGAGGCATTTCACGCAGGCGTCAACAAGAGGATGTATGACCCTGGTCAAGTCAAGCATACCCTCCTCCTAGGTCACGCAGCAATTTCCATGTGGGGAAAACATCGAGACACAGGCCGTCAAAGTAACCCTCCAAGAACGGGAATTAACTGTTCACAACATCTACAAGAACCCAAAGGGCTTACTGGAGGTGACTCAATTATTTGCTTCGGCCGCTGACCACGCCACACTCATAGGAGGGGATTTCAACGCACATCATCCCTTCCTAAGCTCGGGAAGCCCCACAAATGAAGACGGCCTACACCTTTACACCACCTTTCAAGATACACCCGAGATCTGCCTCCTGAACACCGGAGAGCCCACCCACACTAGGGGAGGAAGGCTAGATCTAACCTTCGTCTCCAGTGCACTACAGGCTTCGGCCTCCTGGCAGCTACACCCCACGCTGACCAGTGACCACTTCGCCACCCTAACAACGCTGAAGGTGAACAAACTCCCCACTCTACCCCCCCCCCCCCCCCCGTTCTCGGCGAGGCTGGGGGTATTTATACAAGTCTGCCGGAAGTGAACGGCGCTGCCGATTGGCTGAGGTGAAAGGCGGTAACTGACCAATAACCGCACAGTCCGAAAGCTAGGCTTGGGCTGAGAAACTCGCCACGGGGTCGGCTGGTCAGCGACAAAACAAAAGTTGGCAGTTGTATGGGAGAGTATTCATTACAGTATCACCAGGCAGTTTCGTCCCTGAATTGGGTAGTTCTGTCCCGATCTTCAGTTGGGTAGTTTTGTCCAGGTGATGAATCTACCATAATTGATTTAAGACGACACATGAAGGACTAAATGTGATCAGGTTTTTGGGGTCAATAGTAAACGAAAAAGTGAAAGGTTGGGGTCTCTGAAAATGCTTCCGTTTAAGATATACAGTAGGGTCGGGATATATCACGAGATTGGGTCCAAGGATGTTCGCTATATACTAAATCGCGATATATAATTACATGTAATCAATGGGAAAAATAGGGTTAGGTTCTGGAGGCCAATAAAGGTGACTAAACTTGATATAAAATGGCAAGTCTAAAGTTATCAGGATATAAATTGCATTGCTGAAATCCTTGCAAGACAGCGAATAATTTGATTATAGACATCATATATTTTGCACAAGAGATCTTTTTTTTGTCTTTTTCAATTCGTATTATTGGGGCGATTTGGATTTTTAGAAGTGTTTCTGACTTTATAGTTTTTTACTTTAAGTGGGGTCCCAGGAACATAACCCCACTAAGTTGCGAGTTTACTGTAAATAAATTATCGCTATATATATAGGAAAATGTCGGTAGTTTTGGTAGCCGCGATATAAAAAAAATAGTTATTTAAAGTCGCTATATATCTCGACCCTACTGTACCAAGACATCGTATTAACATGTAGCACATTAGTTGGGTAAAGAATTATTATAAATCTAATTTTTCTAAAGCTCATTAACTGGGTTAGCAAATGATATCAGTGATTAAAAAATCCACCAACTCCATAAATCTCAAATGTTTTCAATGTTTGTAAAGGAATTTACTATAACTGGCTCCATGTTCAATGTTTTAGGAGGCTTAAAAAATGGCAACTTTCTATCATCCTGGACAACTGGGTAAATCACATTCGTAAACAAGAATACCTCACATTTATTTCGTCAATTAACAACCGATTTCTATAACCCCAATTCCATAAGGTTTTCAAGAAACTTCACTTAAACAAGTACAGTACAGTATACTGTACTCTCGATTTAACGTTAGAAATTTTTCCTGTTATTTTTCGCTTGATTTAGTGAACTAGTTTGCTAAATCAAGATTAATTCAGTTAATATGCTCACACCTACGGAGACACCTCAGACATGATGTGTACAAAGAAACATTATTCATGGTTTACCTTAAACTAGCGGGTTTGGTGTTTGTTTAAAAAAAATTCTATTACTGTACAGTATTTCCAAACTTTTTTTTTCCAATTGATAGCCACACTCTTGACTTTCTCCCCCAGACCACTTCCTTTCCGAGACTTCTGAGAGACTTTTGGCATGATGTCTAAGCACAGTAGTTAGTTGACCAAGAGGTAGCAGTGAACAATCCACGCGATGGCGGCAGGACACAGAGTGAGTGGATGTAAACAAACTCATGCACCAAGCTGCACATTCAGCGCTGAATTTAATGGAATCACACTCTATTTAGTGAACTAGCTTGCTAAATTGAGCGAACATAACGGAAATTCGATTTAGCGAGAATTTTTATTTAATGGGAAGGGGCGGCTCGAATTAGTTTGTTAAATCGAGAAAATACTGTATACACTAGGCTCATATTTTCCAAGTAGCCAGGTTGCATTATAAAGAAGCCTTGGTGCAGTTGTGGAAATGTGTTCCTACACCACCTGTAGTAACCTGTGTCTCCAAAAGGCTAACCTATGTGACCTTTAGCAAACCTATCCACCAATCACGTCTTTCGTTACACGACCAATACCCATTCATTCATAAACAGTGATACTACTGTACCTTTATACCATATACAGGAAAGCCTCAGATAACGACGATTTATGTTTAAGACCCCGGTTAATTTAGGACCCAATTCACCCAATTTACACTGATTTTATTTGCATTTACGACGAAAATAAAATAAAAAATGAAATAAAATTACATTTTCATATAAATAATATCTAAATCCCGATATGTGTTATAAAAAAAAAACACTCCTTGTGCATGGCGGGCCTTTTGTTTTCACGCATCTAAATAGGAACAGGAGAAAAACTTTCTCAGGTTTCTTACGGCATTTTTGTATTCAACATGAGCAAGAGAGCAAGTGATAGTAGTGCTGGTTCAAACCCTAAAAAAAGTGTATAAGCTTAACCGAGAAGCTAGATGTTAAAACAATATGAAAAAGGTGAGAGGTCTGTGGATATTTCACGCGCTTTGGGGATGGCGGAATCAACAGTGAAAACTATCCGTAAGAATGGAGAAAAAATGAAAGAAGTGCTCTGTCTACAACTCTGTTAAGCACAAATAAAGTTTGCCAAAGCATAATGGGGTTATGGAAGAAATGGAGACTCTTAAGTGTATGAATTGAAGACAAATCAGAAGCATACTCCATCGAGTACTGTTACTATTCAAACCGAAAAGTTCACTGCGAGTCGAGGCTGGTTTGCTAGGTTTAACAACGCCACAGGTTATATAATTTAAAAGTCACTGGTGAGACAGCAAGTGGCGATTCATCTGCTGCTTATCCAGAAGAACTACACAAAATAATCGAGGAAGGCGGTTACTTACCCAGACAAGTTTTTAACAATGAAACGAGACTCCGTATATTGAAAGAGAATGCCTTCCCGGACATTTAATACCGTGGAAGAAAAAGCAGCCAAAGATCGTATCGCACTCCTCTTGGGTGGTAATGCAGAGGTGACTTTAAACTCCAACCTCTCACTGTACAGGTATATCACTCTGAAAACCCTAGAGCACTCAAAGGTGTGTGTGTAAACAAAATTTACCAGTAATTTGGTGTTCAAATAGTAAAGCATGGATGACATGTCTCAACTGATTGAAGAAACAGATGGTGCTGGAAAGTCGTCCATAAAAGAATTTTGGTGTGGATATCATAGTCTAAAAGCTGTTAAAAACATTGGAAAGTATCAGAAGGGAGCATGAATGGTGTGTGGAGGAAATTATGGCCGGAATATATAAAAACCTTCAAAGGTTTTGAGGAAACCAGACCAAACATTCCAAGAAATATTGTTAAACTTGCCAAGTACACTGTAGGATTTGAAGAAGTTGATGAAGAGAATGTTCAGGAACGATAAAACAGTCACGGAGAAGACCTAACTAATGAAGAACTTATGCAACTTGAACAAAACCACGACCAGACCACAAACACACCAACAGATTACCCCTACCCCACCTACTCGTAAATTTATCATTAAGGGTTCGGCAGAAGCATTTGGTCACATGGAACAAGCAATGTACATATGTTCTTAAGTGGATCCATTAACAGAACAATGCATTAAAATTAACAGGGATGTGAAAAACGCCTATGACCCCTACATAAAGATGCATAAAGAGAAAAAGAAAGCAGCCGTGCAAGCTTCTTTAGACAGTTTTATCATTTGAAGTCCTAAACCATCAACTTCAGGTACAGCTACACCATCAGTTACAGCAACACCATCAACTTCAGGTACAGCTACACCATCAGTTACAGCGACATCATCAACTTCAGGTACAGCTACACCATCAGTTGCAGCTACACCATCAACTTCAGCTACAGCTACACCATCAACTTCAGCTACAGCTACACCATCAGTTACAGCAACACCATCAACTTCAGGTACAGCTACACCATCAGTTACAGCGACACCATCAACTTCAGCAACAGCTACACCATCAGTTACAGCTACACCATCAGTTACAGCTACACCATCAACTTCAGCTACACCATCAGTTACAGCTACACCATCAGTTACAGCTACACCATCAACTTCAGGTACAGCTACACCATCAACTTTAGCTACAGCTACACCATCAACTTCAGGTACAGCTACACCATCAACTTCAGGTACAACTACACCATTGACTTCAGCTACAGCATCGACTTCAGCTACAGCATCGACTTCAGCTACACCAACTTCAGTAGCAGCTTCAGCAACAACTACAGGTTCAGTAACCGGTTCAGCAACAACTATGGCATCTTAACGGAAAGCTACAGTTTCAGCCAGAGGTGAACCAACAGCTTCAAGTGGAGAACCTGATGACTTATGAACTTCGTCATCTGAGTAAAAACTCACACATCATCATTGACTGCCCCTATGTTTTTGAATTTATCACCATTGGTGAGTAGAATTTTTGTTTTACATTTAAAAGTTCAGTACTAATTAAAACATATATGAACAGTAATAAGTGTTGCTTTCATGTTCTTATGTAGAGAAATGACAATATGTTTTCACGTGTACACACTTACATATATTGTTGTTCCACAATCCGTCTTGCTTTTTTTTTTTTTTTTTTTTTTTTTTTTACCTTTAGTGGTTAGCTACTGCTATTGCTCCATTTATTTACATTATATAACATTAATTAAAACATACGTTTTCTTTTTTTTTACATTAATTTTACTCCAGCTACAATCACGGTCTTATTTTCTTCAGTTTCTTGTGTAGAACCATAACATGGGTGTAAACACAAACTAAAACAATGCCGTCTCGTCTCGTCTCCTCTTGTGTGTTTTAATATTCTACGTATTATTAATGAATTGTATTGTTCATTTTGCACACAAACATTAATTCAATCAAATAGACATTCAGTAATAAACAATAGTGGATATTTTGTACATAAGAGAATTAACGCTGTGTTTCCACGAGTGCTCGCGTACATACATTGACCTTTTGGTATCAGTCATTTTTTCTTTACCATCAGTGGTTACTCCTACTGTAAATATATCAAATAACATTAATTAAAAGATATATTTTTTATTACATTAATTTTACTACAGCAACACTCAGGGTCTTATTTCCTTCAGTTTCAGATGGAGAACCATCGTCATGGGTGTAAACACTGACAACAACAATGGCGTCCTTTTCTCTTGTGTGGCTACATATTATTGATTTAGGTTGTATAAGGTGCATTAATAACCATTAAGTAAAGAATATAGTTTTTCCTTAATTTTCCTTTTTGGAGGGAAAAGGGGGTAAAAAGCCACACAGAATACTTTATATGAAAAGGTCACACTAGGGACAGCATTTTATTATTATTACTTTATTTTAATGGTAAGTAATGATTTACAATACGATGATTCACCTTACACTGCAAAATTGGAGGACACATTACCGTCGTTATTCGAGGCTTTACTATATCGTCACTGTGACAGAAATTACCATTAAATTAATTACATATACAGGGAGTCCCCCACTTACGAACACCCGCCGATACGAATGAAGTCCCATAATGTTAATTATTTTAAGAATCCGACGTAAATACAACTGTTTCATAGTACAGTACTGTATTTATGTACGAGAACTAGTTTGTGTGGCAGAGCGGCAGGTGGGGAGTGATGCATCGCGCCCGGCCACAAGCCTTGAGGGAGCGTCAGTATGCTTTACCCTCACCACATTAACGTGCGTCATCAAGTACAAACTGTTGTTTTTTGCTGCCCTCATCATGGCTCCCAAACACAAACCTGATGCAAGTGATAGTACAGTAGTGCATCCAAGAAAAGGAAACAATTACAATGGAAGTGAAAGTTAATGTAATTAAACATTCTGAAAAGGCAGAACACCCTCAGTCCTTGGTAAAGCGTTGGGCTTCATTGGTCTATGGTCGGAACAATTTTGAAAGACAGACAATTCTTGAACATGTAAAAGGATCTACACCAATGCACTTAACTGTGATAACTAAACAAAGAAGTAAATTGTTGATTGAAATGGAAAGATTGTTAGTGATATGGGTGGAAGATCAAAACCAATGGTGTTAGCCTCCAAGTCTAGCCTTGATTCAGGAAAAAGCAAAAAGCTTGCATGTTGACTTGAAGGCTACATATGGTGGTGAAAGTGATTGGGAAAATTTTGTCACTTGTAGGGGCTGGTTTAACTGGTTCAAGGCAAGGGCAAACCTACATAACATTAAAATACAAGGTGAAACCGCTAGTGAGGATGAAGCTGAAGCAAGTGAATTTCCTGTTGCTTTAGCCAAAATTATTGAAGAAAGGGGTTAGTGTACTGAGCAAGTTTTTAATGTTGATGAGACTGGTTTATTTTGGAAAAGGACGCCCGAATGCACGTACCTTTCAAAACATGAAAAAAAAAAAAAAAAACAGCACCAGGGCATAAAGCTGCCAAGGAGAGATTGATCTTACAGCTGGGGGATTACAAACTAAAACCTCTGCTTGTCTATCAGTCAGAAAATCCTGGAGCTTTGAAGGGTGTTTTCAAGGAAGCACTTCCAGTTACCTGGAAAGATAATAAGAAGGCTTGGGTGACATTGTCCCTTTTTGAAGACTGGTACCTGAATCATTTTGTGCCTTTAGTGGGGCGGCATTGTATTTCGAAGTCAATACCTTTTAACATTTTATTGGTTCTTGACAATGCACCTGACCATCCTGCATTTTTAGAAGATGTTCATCCAAACATTAGGTTGTGTTCCTACCCTTAAACATTTATTTTACAACCGATGGATCAGGGATTTACCGCTTCATTTGCTAAAGCTATCAGGGCAACAGAACGAAAAGAGGGTAGGACTTTAAAAGAATTTTGGAAGTCATAAAACATTTATGATGCTGTGAAAAAATTGCCGAGGAAAAAGAAATCAATATGAATGGTGTTTGAAAAAAAACTCTGTCCACAGTTTGTCCACGACTTCAGGGGCTTTGAAAATGATGATGGGGGAGTGACACAGACAGTGGTAGACCTTGGGAAACAACTCCAGCTTGATATTCATGAGGATGATGGCACACAGTTGCTCGAGTCTCACGCTGAAAAATTAAGTATTGAAACTCCAGAACCAGAGCAATTAATTACAAAAGACATGGCAGAAGATTTCAGGCTTATTGAAGAAGGAGTGTTTAAATCTGAACGGCAAGATACCAACACAGCAAGATTCACCAAGATTCAGAGGTATAACTGAATGCCAACGTTGCTACAGAGATTTAGACGAAAAGTATAAAATATCAGTTCAACCATCCCTTGAAAAGTGTTTAAGAAAGTCGAAAGGCAGCCCAAACCAGTCCCACCAGCCTCTGTAGCATCTACAGAGCTAGTCCCATCAACCTCTGCAGCAAGGGATCTGACCTTATGCTGGATAACCATAAGACTCACAGGGGCATTGCGTTAATTCTAGTCCTCCATCCACATTGCCAGCATCTTTTCCACCTTCTCTATCAGTGCTTCTAGTACGAGTCGTCTTAGTAGCACTAAGAACCACTTACAGCACTAACCTTATTCTTGTCAGCATTGGTCCGGATAGTACGCACTGTTGTGGGGTTTAACCAAGCACAGCGGCTATGTCTACAGCACGCTCCCCTTTTTCAAATCGGGTTAATACATCCATTTTCGTAGCGAGGGTAATGGTCTTACATTGTCTCTTCACAACACTAGCATCAGTAGCACTTGAAGGGTGCTTGGAAGCAATTTAAAATGGTTAGAATACAGTTTTAGAGCAAAATCACTTAAGCACGGATGAATGATGTAAAGTTGTAACAGACTGGCTTGGTGTCGCTTGGGGAAGCTGTGACGTTCCGCAAGTGAGGGCAGTGTGCCGAGCCGAGAGAGCGTAGCGCGACCAGACAAGAGCGGATGATGTGCCATAGAAAGTAGTCCGTGACGACACAAAACGACGTAGTATCGGATCACTGGGATGTTTAACTAATTTTTGGTCTCTAAAGTTCAGCAGCATAGTACCGAAACAACGCTAAGCTGGACGTATTTAAGCGAGGACTTACTGTAGTCCATCACTGGCTGCGGGAGTTAGGTTCCAGGAAAACCCAGTACTGTAGTTGGTAACTCAGTAGTTGGTAAGACTAAAAGGCATATGGGAAATAAGGGGTTAGGTTCCTTTGTTGCCAGAAACACTAGTCAAAGCCTGAGTTTCCTGTTCCTTCACAAACCAATACCTGCATCGTTCATTTCATTAAATAGGAGTCATATACATATAATATAGAATAGTATAAATTAAATAGTAATATAAATTTAACAGTACTACTGTACTATAGGGATTATTTACCTTCACTGAGGATGATGGTGGATGAGGATGATGTGGAGGGAGAGGTGATTGTTATAAGAGAGAGGGGGATGCAGGCTCACTCTCCTCCTGCACCTCTTTGGGTTCATCTATGCTTGATGAGGTAGATGACAGGGATATTTATGCTGGTAGAGGGTTGTGGGTGGCTGGAGTGTAGCTGGTGGTTGAGGGATGGTGATCAAGGCAGCAGCAGCAGTGGTGGTGGTATTGCTAAAATAAAGCTGAGAATGGATGGCAGTTTCATTTTATATATGGAGATCCCTGTACACTTCCTTGAAGGGCCTCACTGCATCCTCCAATGCATGCTTAGATGCAAGGCTGCACCCCCATAAAATGCTCAGCCTAGTTTAAGAGATAAACATTCCCTTAAGATTTTCAAATATATTTTTCATTGCATTCACATCCTCACCCTGATCCACATTCTAGTCATCACTGGAGGACCACATCTGCTTCTGTCGGTCATCCTCTATCAACTCCTTCACATGAGAACCAAGGAGCTCCTCTATCTCACTGGCCTGCACGTTGCACATCCATCTCTTCTGACAAAGATAGTGCAACCTTCACGATGCGCCACATCTCAGCGTCGTCTGAAGGGAAACTTTTGTAAGTCGTGCACCACCTTAGTCCAGAATTTTCCCCAGCACGCATTCAGTGTCGAGTTGAATGTTTCACTTCATCCACCGATTGTTTTATTATGTTGATGCAGTCAGAGATGTTAAAATTCTTCCAGCAGTCAGAAACAGTTAAAGTGGCGTCCACCCCAATGGAATCAAAGATATGGCTGAAGGTGTGGCAAGTGCAACAACTTTTACAGGTTGTAATTACACCCTGGTCCATAGGCTGAAGTGAAGTGATGTTTGGATGAAGAAATACTACTTCTATATTGGGATGCGCAATCAGGAGTGCTTCAGGGTGACCGAGTGTGTTGTTGACGATGAGCAACACCATGAACCCCAGATTTTTGTAGGCTACTTACCGCTCAATCTCGTGCACAAAACAGTTGTTGAACCATTTCACGAAGACAGCGATAGTAACCCAAGCCTTATGGTTAGGCCGCCAAAAGATAGGGAGGCAATTCTTACTTTAGCCCTTCAGGGCACGAGGGTTCAGAGCTTGATAAAATGTTCCCCTGAGGCATCAGTACAAAGGAGTAGGGTCAGGCTGTTTTCCGCTGCCTTAAATCCCAGAGCAGACCTTTCCGCCTTGGAAATTAATGTTCTTTTGGGTTATCTTTTCCAAAAAATGCTATTCTCGTTTATGTTGAATACCTGCTCCAGCAGGTAACCCTTGTTCTTAATCAATTTCACAATTCTTCAGGATACAGCACACTGGCCTTGTGATCAGCTGATATGGATTCCCCAGTGAATTTCACATTGTGCAGGCCCTTACTGGCTTGAAATTTTACATCCACAACACTTCCCTCACCTGCACTTTCAACAAGGTGGCCATAAGTCTGCGTGGCCTTCATACATATCACCCCAGAACTTAAATGCAAATTTTTCTGGGCCTTGTTTTCCATCCACATGCTTAGTGCCCTTTCCATCTTTTCAAGATTATGGTCGCGTGGCATATCAATTACTTTTGCACTTTTCCATATGCTCACTTTTCTTAATCGTACGAATCAAGGATTTGCTTACCCCCATGGCTCATCCCACTTATGATACGCTCTCGCCATGCGCTAATATATTGATCACTTCAACTTTCTTGAATCATTACACTCCTTGCCCTCTTAACTTTCTTCTCACTTTTATCACTAACACTTAATGCACGTTTAGGGGCCAGAGTTAAGGGCAAAATCAATGTTATTACTGTAAAAATTACCTAATAAATATCCAGGGTATAAAGTGGCAAAATAAGTATGCATGGTACAATATCACAACACAGAGTGGCACGAGCAGTGGCGGGAAGATGGATGCTGTGTAGATAAATGCATTGGAACAGAGGGAAAATCACGCCAAGCTTAACTGTGGATATTAAAAATTCAATGCTGTGGTTGGTGAAATGGTATACAATAAGTCCTCGCTTAGCTTCGTCCCACTTAGCGTTGTTTCGGTACTACGTCGTTGAACTTTAGAGACCAAAATTCGTTTAACGTACCAGTGATCCGATACTATGTCCTTTTGTGTCGTCACGGACTACTTTCTACGGCGCATCACCCACTCTTGTCTGGCAGCGCTACACTCTCTCGGCTCGGTGCGCTGCCCTCACTCGCGGAACGTCACAGCGTCCCCAAGCAACGCCAAGCCAGTCTCTGTTACGACTTCACATCATTCGTGCGTGCTTAAGTGTTTTTGCTCTAAAACTGTACTCTAGCCATTCGAAATGGCTTCCAAGCACCCATAAAATGCTACTGATGTTAGTGTAGTGAAGAGGCAAAGTAAGACCATACCCTTGCTATGAAAATGGATGTAATAACCCGATTTGAAAAAGAGGAACGTGCTGTGGACATAACCGCTGTGCTTGGTCTAATCACCACAACAGTGCGTACTATCCGGACCAACGCTGACAAGATAAAGGTTAGTGCTGGAAGTGGTTCTTCTCTGAGTGCTACTAAGACGACTCTTACTAGAAGCACTGTGATAGTGAAGGTGGAAAAGATGCTGGCAATGTGGATGGAGGACCAGAATCAAAGCAATGCCCCTGTGAGCCTTATGGTTATCCAGCATAAGGCCAGATCCCTGTTTGGCGACTTAAAGGTAGAAGAGGGAGAAGGGACGAAGGAAGAGACCTTTAAGGCCAGCCGAGGATGGTTTCAACAATTTAAACATCGTTATAACTTCCACAATATGAAGATGACTGGTGGAGACAAATTTTTCACTCATGGAGTTTTTCCGGGTACAGTACAATATATTGTAAATGAACAAAATAATGTATACTATTACTGTGTTATTGTACTCACCAGCATATGTTGTCGTCTTGAGCTTGTGATGCAGGCATTCCAAATGGTGATGATACAGGATGGCCTGCTTTGACCTGTACCTTCTATGTGGCAGCTGGTTTTAACTGTCATTCTCCTCTCCCTCCATGAAGCAGAGAAGCAAATCAGGAGTGACACAAATTATTTCAAGTGCTGGGTCATGGTGATGATGAGTTATGTGATGATAAAGGTGATAGGTATATAATCTCTGACGTTGAATGCTGTGGGCTGGGGTCAGAAACACTATCACCACTGGTGCTTGGCGAACTGCAATAGCAAACATCATCAGGACACCTGGGGACTGGAGCCGGGACCCTGGGGAAGTTGTCCCCAATCTTATGCGGCTTCATCTTGGTTATCTTCTGCAGTACATCAATAGCAACTGCTCTCATCCCCAACATTTCTGGTAAAAGAGGCTGGAAGCAGAGGATGTCAGTGGTGGCCATAAAATTCAGGCGTCTGTCCAGGTATGTCCTCGTTTCTGAGACTGGTGGTAATGGGAACTTCCTTCACTTCTTCTCTGTCGTCCTCTTGTCCTTCTTTGTAGGACTTGATGACACCAACTGCTATTTCCTCGTGGGCGTACGGCACCATAGTTAGGCTTGTCTGTGTCCATCTGCAGCCACTCACCCATATCGTCCTTGGTCACAGCAGTGTCACCACTGTTATGTAAAAGAGTGGGCCTGCTTCCCCCTGCAGTAGCATCACCACTACCACCATTCAGGAGTTTCTTCCACACATTCCTCAGTGTTGTCTCTATGATCATGTCCCAGGCTGCTTTGAGGGTGAACACTGTACCCCAAATGTTGCACTTTTTTTTTATGTTCTATGGACTTCTGGCCCCCCCCCCCCCCCCCCGCCCGTCTTCCCCTCTGGCACTAGTTCCGCCACCCGAATGTCATTCAAGAGGAGGCACCTGTAGTGTTATTTGAAGGCTCATCAGCACTTCTCAAGTCACCCTGAGGGTGGGCAGGCATATTGTTTAGGATAAGCAAGGCACTGACCTCTTGCCTGGGGATGTCATGGACTGTCATCTGAAACTGTCCGACTGCAGGGATGAAGACATGGTGGAAAAAACCTTCAAATACTTCCTGGAAGAACCAAGCCTTTTTGTTGCCACGACAGGACACAGGAAGGTTATCCATGGAATTATGCAGCATTCTTGGACTCTTAGCATTTCCCACCACCATGAGTTTAATCTTGTGGGTGCCAGCAGAATTGGCACACAGCAGCACTGACACACATTGCTTGTTGGCCTCGAGTCCATGGGTGCAGTTCGCCCACTGGGATGCCGGTGTTGTTAGGCAAGGACTTCCAGTAGAGGCCTGTCTCATCTTTGTACAGTAGTTACAAGTGATCGCGGGCCCTTCGTGCCAGGTGAAAGTTTGAACGCCCGTGCTTGGCTAGTGCGCAACCGCCGTCCGGCTGACAGCGTACAGCGAATGAGGGTGCGCCAGGTCCATAGACTTGCATCGTTTTCCAGCATAAATAAAATGGTTAACGAATGCCTTCCTAAAGAAACCATCGACATGGGACCAGGCTTGTTCCACTACGATTTTGTTGCGATTTTTACATCAAGTTTGATGAGAAACGATTGTGCCGTTTCGGCTGTCCAGAACAGACAGACACACAGACAGACACACGGCTATTCCTAAAGTATATAAGACAAGTGATCGCGGGCCCTTCGTGCCCGGTGAAAGCTTGAACGCTCGTGCTTGGCTAGAGCGAATGAGGGTGCGCGAAGTCCGTAGACTTGCATCGTTTTCCAGCGTAAATAAAATTGTTAATTAATGCCTTCCTAAAGAAACCATCGACATGGGACCAGGTTTGTTCTACTCTTCGACTCTACGAATTGTTTGCGATTTTTCCACCAAGTTTGATGAAAAACGATTGTGCCGTTTTGGCTGCCTAGAACAGACAGACAGACAGACAGACACACACACACACACACACACACACACACACACACACACGGCTATTCCTATAGTATATTAGATAACAACTACCTGTGCATACTTTGTGGGAAACAATATGAGACCATGGACCATAAATTTTGGTATATGAGGGCTGTCACTAGTTACACGTAAAATTTCGGAGCATATCGACCCCCACCTGCACAGATAGTTGTTTTAGCTACTGTACATCTCATACTTGTTGATGTCGATGTCACAGGAAAGTTTTGCAGCTCCTCTTTAAATAGCTGGTCACCCATTACATCCGCACTAGCATTCTCGCCAGCCATTCGCCTGCTGTGCTAATACCGTGCCTCTTGTAGAATTTCTAGAGCCACTCAAAGCTCGCACGGAAGTCACGCATATCCAGCAGGGTAGCAAATTGCTGGGCGACATCATGTAGCTCAATACCGAAAGCGGAAACACCACTGGCTAGTTGCTGCTTGCACCAGTCCAACACCGTAGCATCCACGTTATCGTACTTAAAGGTACCTATATGAGTATGGGTGAGGCTAACTTCCACACCTGTGCCTGGCATAGCTTTCTGTTCTTGCCTTCTCGGCTTATCTTTGGCATATTTTATATCGTACATGGTTGACATGTCCACTCCATACTCATCCATCAACAAATTCGCCGACACATTCTTAAGTTTGTTGACAATGTCCAACTTCTCCTTAACATGCTTCTATACCTACTGCTGGAGAGACCTATGTTCCTGCACATAATAGTCCCCCCCCTCCTGAGGAACACACACATACCCTACAGCCCTGACCTGCTGGGGAACACACACATGCCCTACAGCCCTGACCTCCTGGGGAACATATACATGCCCTACAACCCTGACCTCCTGGGGGACACACACATGCCCTACTGAGTTGCCTATACAACTATGAAATATAGCATGGATTATAGAATAAATTTTTATCATCAGAGAGTGTAAAATAATTATGGAAACTAAGTTATTTTGAAAAATGCTTATCCTCTCTCCTGCCGGTGGTGGCGGGGAGGGTGGATCAAGTGGATAGGGTGGAGGGGCTTATTATAGTTACGTTGTATGACGTCATTGATCTTTGGTCAATGAAATACCAAAGAATCGGAGAATTGAATGCAAAACAAGCACTATTCAGCCAATGAGAAATAGAGTATGTTATGTAATGCAGGAACATGCAGCGAGGCCACTATGCTCAGTATACTGGCTCATCGTCCCCGTGCGGCAGACCCTTCCATCCCAGAGGGTTAATTTATTTTGTTATACACTTCCCTCTTCATGGTCATACATCCCCCCCCCCCAATTTTTTTAAAACTGATCTACACGATTCATGTGGGTTGACCAAAACGATGGAAAAATAAAACGGGAAACCGGATAAAACGGAGAAATCACATCCCTGGTATTATGCTCCGCTTTATTCTTCCCATAAATGGTGAGTTTATCTAGATAGGTAAAGGTATCCGAAAGAGAGTTCCTAGTGATAAGCTGATCTATCAAACACTGAGAACATGCTACTCCATTAGTAACTCCGAAGGGTTTCCGATGAAACTGGTAGTCGCCCACAAGCCTCAAATGCAGTGCATGGTTTGTCTTCATCTCAAAGAGGAACGTGATGGTACGCAGATTTCAAATCAATAGACAAAACAATTGGTATTGGGGCTGCAGTATTCGCTAGCTCATCTACCCTTGGCAGTGAAATGCGTCTTGTCAGGTAAAACGGTTTATTGTTTGAGAATAATCCACAGCTATTTGTTTTCTAGGTCGAACTGCTCCGGACGCAGGAATTTGTCCATAATGCTTCAGATGTATGCAGAATAATTCTTCGTTGAATAAACTGTTAAAAAGTTTGCTTCTAAAATATTGTGGCTGGGGTGAGGTGGGTGGAGAATGTCTTCATTAAGCAGGAGTATATCAAGTTTATTCCCAGCAACAAAGGCAATGCAAGGTAGTTGTTTTCTTTGTTGAATAAATTGTAATGAAAGCCAACTCATAACACGTTAGCCTTTATACAACAAAGAAAACTACAGTACTTGCAAAACAAATGAAAGTATAATGTTAAAGAATAAAAAATATATAAATAATACACCACACAGCAATGCTAACAAACCCTCCAATTAATTATAGAACATACATCACACATATTACTACTACTACTACTACTTTGCTGTCACTCGGAATCGAGTATGACGATCATCCAGTTATGATACAAAGGTATGAGTTATTAAGGATGTCACTTATGTTGGTGAGTTCTGAGGTGACTAAAGAGGCCGATACGGGACCGGCAGGGTCGTTCACAGATGTTGCACATGTGGAGGGCTACATCAAGTGCGGGAGGGGTGGCGGCAGCGTCTTTCAGACATTGGTGCTTATCTGCCTCGTTATGCAGTCGGGCTGTGTATATGTGTGTACAGGGTGATGTAATGCGTCTAGTGTGGCAGCATTATGTTAGTGTTCAAGGTGCAAGCACTGCTTGCTTCCTTTCGCTTTCAGCTGCCGGCTAGCCCTCATGGCAAACAGGGAAGCAACTTGCATAAGTCTTTCCCTGTCAGTACACAGCCTCTCCACCATCAAGACTCCTGTTGTGCCTCCTCGTGGCAAAACGCAGTAACTGGGTGCCTCGTGGGCCCAGGCTAGACCAGCAGGGAATCTCGGAGTAGCAGTGGACCCCAGAAGGATTGTGCATAGGCCCACTGGCATGGGGACACTTCCTGGAGCCTACCAACCATTGCCCCTCTGCTTTGTGGATTAACCTTGGCTACGGGAGTAAACCCCAAACGAAAAATCTGCGGTGGAGCCCCGCATCAGGCAGACTAGCTTACAGAGCTCCAACAAGACCCCAACGGCGGTATAGGCGGAGAGGTGACCACCACGGGAACCCAACGACTACACCGGCGGACGAAGGCCATGCATGATGGACAGGCTACGGAGGCGAAACCCAACAAATTGGGCTATCGGCAGTCCATTACAACTCTCCCTCTCCCCAGTCGTTGCAACACTTGCACCACTGGAGTAGGAAAAGGGAGCGCCAAGATGTGTGGTTGCTGTCTGCGCTCCTGCCTCGCCTCATAAATCAACTCACGTGCAGACATCATCCAGCTCATCATACCTCTCACCATCATCAAACCCTTATACCCCAAAAGTCCTATGGTGACGGACGAGTGGCGACAGGGACAGGCAGAGATGACTGCCGGGAGTCTCTAGTCACAACTCTGCACATGGGCAGCACAGATAAGATTGTCGTTTATGCACTGGGATCTAGGCAGTAGTGCAATCAGATCCTGTCTGTGCGACTGAGCAGCCCTTTCGAGGAGCCACTCTGTTCACTCCATATGGGGAGGGGGCTAATAAAGGTGCCCTAAATATAGGCTGCCTGACTGGGCAACCGCAGCCAGTAAGGTCATCCTTATGCGGTCCGAAACACAATTATAATCACAGATCAAAACAAAAACTATACAACCTCTTATGGTCGCTGCATGGAATATGAGGACTCTTCTGGATACTGGCACAAATGCACGTCCTGAAAGAAGAACCACCCTTTTTGGCAAAAAGAGCTGGCTAGAAATAACAGACATACCAGCCATTAGTGAGTCCCGGCTCCCAGACGAGGGTCGACTCACAGAACGGGGATCTGGCTATAGCTTCTTCTGGAAGGGTAAGCCTGCTGTGGAGAGAAACCGCATCTATGGAGTTGGCTTTGCCATCCGCCAACGCATCCTACACAGGCTAACTAAAATGCCTGTTGGGATCAACGAGCGCCTCATGACGCTCAGAGTCCCAATGAATCACTCACGTCATGCCTTTTTCATCAGTGCATACGCCCCATCACTGGATGCAGAGGATGACATCAAGGAGGCCTTTTATGCCGACCTTGACAGAGTGCTAACCTCTATCCCCAGAGAAGATAAGGTTGTGCGTAAGGTTGTGCTCCTTGATGACTTCAATGCCATAGATGGTAGAGATGCTGACATTTGGCAGGGAATCATAGGAAGAAATGGACTAGGTAAGTGTAATCCCAACGGCCTACTCTCCTCAGCAAGTGTGCTGCACACAACCTCACTATCACCAATACTTTGTTTGGCAGGCCGACAAGTTCAAGGGTTCGTGGCAACACCCACGCTCCAAACACTGGCATCTCATTGACTACACCCATTGTCAGGGAAAGAAATCGCCGAGATGTCCTCACCACCCGAGCAATGCGTGGCTCAGACCACTGCAACACTGACCATCGGCTCGTCAGAGCCAAGCTCTCACATGAGCTCATAAACAACCCGGCAACAAACAACCCAAACCCCAGTGCCGAATGGAGTATTCTCGACACTGTCAAGACAAAAAACTGCAGAGACCCTCGGCCAGGTCGAAAGAATACACCAGGACTGGTTTGATGAAAATGACTGGAAATTTACGTATTCATCGATGATAAACGTGCTGCTTTAACTGACTGGTATAACAACCCTCAGTCTAGGACCAAAGCTGATACCTTCCGCAAGAAGGAAACGGCGGCCCAGCGTGAACTTCGAAAACTAAAGAACGACTGGCTTAAAAATAGAGCATGTGAAACGCAAAAACTTGCAGATCAACACAAGATGCGCATATTTTTCAACTCCACCAAAATATTTTATGTGCCAATCTCTCATGGCATAGCCCCCTCCGCTCATCCGACGGTAACTCCCTAATTAAAGACGAAGAATGCATCCGTCAAAGCTGGAAAGAGCACTACCACTCACTGCTCAATCGAAACACCAATGTGCATGTCCTGACTACCCAGCAGGTCCCCCAGCATCCAGAGCTGACCCATCTCGGCTATCCTCCATCCCTGGATGAGGTAGTTACTGCCATCAAACTGATGAAAAATAACGAAGCCTCAGGGCCTGATGGAATCCCAGCCCGGGTGTATAAAGCAGGAGGACCTTTGTTTACCAGCCGTCTCCACTCTCTCCTGTAGAATACATGGGAAAAAGAGGAAATCCCCCAAGCTCTTAAGGACGCCTCCATCGTCAATATTTATAAGAACAAGGGAGACTGGCCAGACTGTGGGATCTCGCTGCTGTCACTAACTGGCAAAATTATCGCCCGAGTCCTCCTAAACAGACTTCTTCCCGAGGTAGAAGACTTCCTCCCAGAATCTCAATGTGGCCTTAGACCATCACGTGGCACCACCGACATGATCTTTGCTGCCCACCAGGTACAGGAAAGGTGCAGAGAATAGCGTCGTGACCTGTACATGGCTTTCATCGACCTAACCAAGGCTTTCGTCTCGGTCAACAGGGAAGCCCTCTGGTGGACCCTCAGCTGGTTTTGGCTGCCCACCAAAATTCATCGCCATTGTGAGGCAACTCCACGACAGCATGAACGACAGTGTCCTGTACAATGACACCCAGTCTGAGTTCTTTCCCATCCAAATGGAGGTAAAGCAAGGATGTGTACTGGCGCCAACTCTCTTCAATTTTCTTGGAGAATGGGGAGATTACTGTACCAACTGCTGAATCAGATCTGCCCAACATCAAATATATAGATAACTAGCAATTTATGGTACCCATTGTTGCTTTGTCCACTCAAAACAGAATATTTCACTATGGAACTTTAGTAAATTATAGCTAACAAAGACTCGTAGCACTGCTTGTGGCCAGTCTTACTGAACAAGTGGGAATACACGATACCGTTCATTTATAGGTAGCAAAGTTCCATACAGTAGAGCCTCTGGCCAGTACAGCCTCTGGCCAGTCTTTTAATGAAAAAATTATTTTCCCTGTTTCCGTGTTTGTCAAAATTTACCTTCATGCAACATCAAATTATAAACCAGGAAGCCAAAGTACCTTGATCTACACAAGACAATCACATACGTGTCCTAACACTCGAATACAAATCTAAGAACACAAGGAAGGTAGGGGCGCACTGGAATGGTACATATCTAAGGAACTTCAAGACATCCTAGCTAGTCAGATAGGTAACAATGACAATCAGGTGGATGTTGTTATAAATAGAAGACAAAGAAAAAAAAAATAAGTAGAATAAGAAACAAGGGGAATGTGTGAAGAAATGAAACCACAAATAAAATGAGGTTCATCCTTAAGGAGGTAACATGATAGTAAGACTACTCTATAACTATGCTGACACTAACTTTCTTGGCAGTAGCAGCGGGATGCGAGCCAAACACACCGGGTCCCTCTGAGCTGTGTGCAACTGGCGTCATAATCTCTGAAAAATTGTAAGACCACCATGAGTGTTAGATTACATAAGTCTGCCAGGCCCCACATGCAAGTCTGCCAAACCCTACATACAAGCGTCAGCTAGGCCCCACATGCCCGAGCCTGCCAGACCCCACATGCCAGAGTCTGCCAGGCCCCACATGCCAGAGTCTGCCGGGCCCCACATGTGCGAGTCTGCCGGGCCCCACATGTGCGAGTCTGCCAGGCCCCACATGTGCGAGTCTGCCAGGCCCCACATGCCAGAGTCTGCAAGGCCCCACATGCGAGTCTGCCGGGCCCCATATGTGCGAGTCTGCCGGGCCCCATATGTGCGAGTCTGCCGGGCCCCACATGTGCGAGTCTGCCAGGCCCCACATGTGCGAGTCTGCCAGGCCCCACATGTGCGAGTCTGCCAGGCCCCACATGTGCCAGTCTGCCAGGCCCCACATGTGCCAGTCTGCCAGGCCCCACATGTGCCAGTCTGCCAGGCCCCACATGTGCCAGTCTGCCAGGCCCCACATGTGCGAGTCTGCCAGGCCCCACACGTGCGAGAATGCCGGGCCCCACACGTGCGAGAATGCCGGGCCCCACACGTGCGAGAATGCCGGGCCCCACATGTGCGAGAATGCCGGGCCCCACATGTGCGAGAATGCCGGGCCCCACATGTGCGAGAATGCCGGGCCCCACATATGAAAGTGTTACACGTGCAACTGTTGGGAGAGTATGTTTTTCATGATATGCGACACCCTGGGGTACCTGCCTGTGCCCAAAGACCGTCGTGATCTTGGTTTAAACCACAAGATCAGCACTTACAAAAATAAGTCAAGAACCATAACTGGAACTTTTAGAATAAATGCAATCTGTGCTACGAGTGATTTATCTACGCAAAGTTGCAAACAGCAAGATGCCTATTACTTTTTACTTTTATCCTCTTCGCCACTTGGGGCAGTCGGTCGTTTCTGCTACTTGCTGTTGGCAAGTAATGAGCATGCACTGGCTCCTGAACGTATCTGAACCTGCTCCAGTGTTGGCCAAGTCTGCTCTTGAAAGAGCTCACACTCGGTGCTGTCACAGCTCTCTGGCAGGTTGTTCCAAGAGTTTACAATTCTCACTCCGAATAATTTTGCCCTCAGTTTTCTAGACTTGTGGCTTCTTCAACCTTGAGCTCTGACCTCTTGTGGGACGGGCATCCTCCCGCTCCAGGTATGTACTGTACACTCGACCGAGTAGAGCCCTCCGAAATGTTTATACTGTTACGACCCTTCTTTGGCTGCTTCCACCACTGGTTACCAGTGGCCAGGTCATATATCCAGAAGCAGTAGATATCTCACAAGTGTCGTCGAATTACCACTGGCTGTCTCGCCAGTCTCTGACAATTTCCTGACGATAGACATCAGTGTACAGACAACCAACAGGCAGATAGATTTTCACCAGGTCACAGAAACACATTTGTGAACTGTAGTCTCCCCTTCGTCACTTAATCTTCACTAACCTATTCACAGGGTATGTCTTCACAGCTGGACTTCTCACTTCGAATATTAGCTGTCAGCACACTATCAGTGTACAATTCCTTAGTCTTTTCACTTTATATTGCTCACAACAATTCCAGAATACTTGCACAACAATTATCTTTAGCTGTCACTTGGCTTGTACTTCCACACACTGGGCAGAAACGATCGACTAACTTACCTAGGCAGCCTGCTGCCACTTATATACCTCATCAGACGATCCTAGAATACCCTAGCACAACCCAGACAGGTCTGCGAAGTTCTAGAATGTTAATACTCTGATCAAAGGCTTACAATAAGAAGTAAATCATAATAAATATGATGAAATCCATTTTAGAAAATTCTTACATAGGCAATACATCAATAAATACAAGAAAATCTCCCTAACTTGCCAAAATATCTGCTGTTTGGAATAGAAAATCAAAACCCTTCGTTTACAAAAATTGTAATACCAAATTAGGCCTCAGCTTAACACTACCCTCTCCCTAAGCCTTGTGTCGTCCCGACACAACTATGCACTATATACATAATAATCCTGAAATTTGGCAGGTCTCCTCCCCTCCCGCTGCTGCCGCCGACGTACTGGAATGTCTTCAGAGTCCTCCCTTGGCGCAACAACATCAGTCACATCCGCAGATTGATCCCCCTCTCCTGTCACGTCCAATTCCGCTAAGAAGGAACGGTGCTCCTCTTCCAGGTTCATGGTCGGGTTCCCTGGATCAGTATGACCCTGAGTTCTTCCAGGATCTCCGGTCTGGTCCTCGTCGGTGGTAGGTGACTGCTCCTCAGTCTTACCTGGTGTACTGCCCTGGCCCATGATACTGCCACAGATTGACGTGGTCTACCTTCGGTTGAGCCTTCCTTCCTCCCCTGATCCTGTAGATCACATCTGAAAGGTGTTCCACTCGTGTATGGTCCTTCCCATTGACTCTGCAACTTCACTGACAGACCCTACATCCGCAGAGGGTTATACAGTCAAATCTAATCACCGTCCTTGTAACAGACCTAGCTTGCTTTGGCATGGTTGCGCTTCATCGCTTCACCCAAGAACTCCAGAGCTCCTCGAACTTAATGGTGGACCTCCGTCAACCTTTCTTGGAAGCTTTTGACGTAACTGGTGATGTTACGAGCCTAGGGTAGATCGTTACATAAACACAAATTACTTAAGTCTTTCAAATATATCAGTATTTATTATTATATTCTTAATCCCAAGTTCTCCCAACAAAGGCTAAATTAACAGGTCAAAACAAGTCAATAAAAATATGAACATTTATAAACTTATTCCCACCACCACATATGTACATAAAATAAAATAAATAATACTACAACAAGATGTTTGGAAGTGGCTGAGTAAGGACTGTGAAGGTCCATCAAGATCACACAAAATCAATACCAAGCAAAACAAATCTCAATAGTCAAATGCCAACTACGAAAACACCAGAGAGAGGATATACTACTTAACTTAAGACAGCTGTGCCTAGACTGACTAGAGTGTACCAGTAGGTCACCGACGTCACCTTTCTACTGCTAAATACTGACGTACTATATCCTGATTGGCCAAAACGTAAACTTTATCTAAATTACCTATTGACACTAGTTCCAGTTATCTAACCTATGTACAAACCTAATATAATAAAACAATACAACATAATATAAAGTAAGAAACAAAGTTAATACTTAAATTAGGGCTCAGTTGGTGTGGGTGAGTAGTGAGCGTACAGACAAAACAGGCAATTAGATTTCCACCAGGTCACAAACACACTTGTGAAATGTTTTCTCCTCTTTCATTGTCACTTAATTTTCACAAAACTATTCACAGGGTATGTCTCCACAGCCGGACTTCTCACTTCGAATATAAGCTGTCAGCACACTACCAGCGTACAATTCCTTCGTCTTTTAACTTTATATTGCTCACAACATTCCACCGCTTATATATCTCATAAGACGATCCTAGAACACCCTAGCACAACCCAGACAGGTCTGGGAAGTTATAGGACGCTTTACTCTGATCGAGGCTTACAATAAGAAATAAATCATAACAAAACTGAGGCAAAACATTCTAGAAAATTCTTACACGTCTATTACATCAACATATACAAGAAAATCTCCCCAAACTTGCCAAAGTAACTGCTGCTTGGAATAGAAAATATGCAAAACACAAAGTTCACAAAAATTATAATACCACATTATGCCTCGGCATAGTAATACACTTCTATTAGGTCATCCTTGTCCGTCTGTAGTATAAGCTGGGCAGTTGCTGAGGTGCTGTAGAACAGGACCCAGTCTGTTGGGGACCAGACGGGGTTGACAGTACACCAGACAGAGAAACACCTCACTCTTGAAGATCGTTACGAGGGACGGACTGTCTAGATATCTGAAGGACCTTCTTATAAGACCTACTAGTTTAGTTACTCGATTCACCTTCTCACAATGGCCCGAGAACTTAAGTTCCTTGTCAACATACACACCCAGGTCCTTTTCACATTCGGTCTCTAACAATGCAATTTCGTCGTCCCGTTGGGACATGTGATGCGCCGCCTTACTGTTGGTACGGCTAAGGTCTTGATAGTATCTGTGTATGACCTAGGTGCAGCCTCTGTATACTTCGTGACATTGAAGATTAAACAGCCATTTCTCCGACCACTCTTGAAGCTCACAGAAATCTACTTTAGTTTACCTACACAAGTGAATTAATATAAAACTATGAAACCTACTTTCTGATACATTTAGGCATTTTAAGCTTACAGTCAGTACAGTGAGAATTATCTTCTTGCACTGTGCTCCGTGTCCTTAGCGGCAGTGATTATGGTCGTCACTTTAAGTATGATGATGTCCGAGGAAAGTAATACACAAAAATCAATTTAGAATATATACAGTGCCATCAGCTTGAAGAAAAAAAAGCATGACAAGGAAATGAACTGCAAACCTTACTCCGTGGTGTCTGGGGAAATGGTAACAGGAGAGGGAAAAAATAAATAAATTCAGAAAAGCCAAAATTTTCATAAAACATACACTCTTTTAAAAAGTGTAAGTTTGGTTAATTCAAGTGATATGCTAAGGGGGCGGCGGCACATGGCGTATTTGAACATTATTTGGTATAAGTGAGTGAAAGGTTCAGGGCGATATGTTCAGTGATGTTAGATGGTTATAGAGGTTGAAGAGCTGAGCTGATTGAATTATATAAAGAAGTGAGGAAAGTTGGGCAGAAGTCAACAGGGTAAAGAGGATTGAAGAAACATGGGAGCAGTTCGAGAGTACAGTAAAGGTATTACAAAGTACAGCGGAGGTGTGCGGATACAAGAGAAGAGGAGGGAAAGGCAAGAAGAGAATGGGTGGATGAGAGGATGGTAGTGCTCAGGTGAAGAGCACATTAGGGGCAGTTGCGAGCCAAGAGTAACGAAAGAAGGGTGGCAAACAAATTAATATGATTGGCAGATGAATGCACAAAATGCAATAATCCCCCGCGAACGCTGTGTGCCATTGGTATATTAAATACACAATAATTAGAAGCATACTGGGTTAATCACAGCATGGGAGGAGGGCGAATGTTCAGTGCACCCATGTTACATTCTTAAGTGAATCCAATAGGCATGACTGTCCGTAAGGGTCAGTGTGGATACAACACACTGTACAGTATACTAAACCTTCGGTACACAAGGAGGCAGCAAGGCCGGTACTGTACTTTACCACATGCATTTTAAGTTGTAAACTTAGGTACACATTTACAGCTGGATGAATTAGAAGCGCCCGAGAATCGAACTATCGACCCTTGGAACAGGAGACGAATGCTGTATCCACTCGCAATTTAAAGCCAAGCCACTAACCTGATACCCAGCTTACATATCCTAGACTGGCCAGTTGCCAGGAAATACCGCGAGGGATCGTCGATAATTAATTCATCGTTTATAAAATGAACCAGACTAACCTATACATAAGCTCTTGTTTAGGGTATTTACGGCCACTTCGCCTTTCGGATATTTCGGCCGTTGCATAACCAAACCGGTCAAGATTCGTTTTTTGTCGACCACGGTGACTACTTACAAAAATAGGCCTTCCTGGTGTATTTGTTGTTGTTTCAAGCGAGTCACCCCAACTCAAGTCGCAAATGAGCCATTACGGAGATATGACCCCTTCCCCGCCCCTAATTACCAACTGTATTGGTTGTTCAAAGTGGGCAGGGCTTTGAAGTAGAGGGAAAATGTGGGGTAAAATACTGTACTTGAAAAAGAACACCAAACAAACCTTCGAGAACCTTAACTAACTTATAAAATTCTTACCTTCGTGTTTACGGTGTTTAGTATGTGATGGTGGTGCGGTTTTCGGTATTCAGACGTATTTTACCCCACATTTTCCCTCTACTTAAAAGCCCTGCCCACTTTGAACAACCAATACAGTTGGTAATCAGGGGCGGGGGAGGGACCATATCTCCGTAATGGCTCATTTGCGACAGAAATGAATGCGATTCCCTTGAAACAAAACAAAAAATGCACTAGGAAAACCTCTTTGTTAGTAGTTTCCGTGGTTGACAAAATACTGCCTTTACCACCAAACCTAATCTAAAACACGAGTCATTGTATTTTTACAGATATTCGTTTCATGGCTGCGGCAAGATTTTCGCATTTGGTTATTCGTTATTTGTATTTTGTTATTCCAGGTTTGTTAGTTTTCAACAGTGCTGATCCATGTGGAGGTAGGTTAGGTTAGGTTTCAACAGTTATTTTTGGAAACTGAAATTGTTATGAGAATAGTTTATGTGTGTGTGTGTGTAAATAGGAGTTTTATTCAAATCTGACCTTCATTTCTTGTGTAAATGAGTCGATTATTACATTTATGTTTACAAAATTCGCTCATTTGCCCATAGAATGAGGGATAGATTTAAGTAACACCTAAATACACACAAAAAACCCTATTATCATAACAAAAAGGAGTCACAGCCATTAAACGAATATTTACCTTTCTATATTCTGAAAATAAAAAGAAATGAACTAATGCCGAAATACCCGACGGACATGGGATGTGGACTTTGGAGTCGTCCTTGGCATTCTGTAAACATGTAGTTTACACAAAACTTACTAGTGCACGTCTCGTCCATTTCATGAGGTAAGAAAGCAATTTGTTCTATAGTGAAATGTCTTGCAGTTGTCAGTGAAGGAGCTTAATTGTTCTCAAGTGTTGCCCCAAACAAGCATACAGTCTCATGAGGCGTCACACCAGCAGGTATTATTGTATTAGTGGGCTCAAAGGTAAGAATTAGGTTGGGTTAACGAGAAGGGGTGTCCTAGCAAGGTTAGGTTAAGTTAATTGGGGGGGGGGGGTCGGCGCCCCCCCTGTTTGCAAAGTTTGGCCAACTATGTTTTTCCGATGGCCTTTGATGTGTTTTGAACGATTTTGACTTTCACTTCTATTGGAAATCACTGATTTTTGTGATCTTCCCCAAACCCCAGGTTCCCACTGGGGTTAGGGGGGGGGGGGGGGTAAAACTAGTGATTTCCGATATAAATGAAAGTCAAAATCGTTCAAAACACATCAAAGGCCATCGGAAAAAACATTTTGTTATTAATTTGAGTGGGGCTCACTTACGCCAATTTACCCACTGTCACTGTTCCCACATTTTCTTGCACGAATATTCCAAAGATTGTCACTTTCAGAAATTCAGAAGGCGCCTTGTCACACAAATAGTATCAATCAGTCACTCCACGTTGTCAACTATACAGTGTTATGTTATTACTGCACTTCACCAACGAAGGTCTTTAAACACACATGGAGATAAGTAAAAATAGTCCAACAACGAAAAAATATTATAAGACAGAACAGTGTATTATAGCATTTACAGGTGATCGCGGGCACGTTCGTGCCCAGTGAAAGTTTGAATGCTCATGCTTGGCTAGCATACAGCGAATGAGGGTGCGCCAAGTCCGTAGACTTGCATCGTTTTCCATCGTAAATAAAATGGTTAATTAATGCCTTCCTAAAGAAACCATCGACATGGGACCAGGTTTGTTCCACTCTACGAATTTTTTGCGATTTTTCCACCAAGTTTGATGAAAAACGATTGTGCCGTTTCGGCTGCCCAGAGCAGACAGACAGACAAACAGACAGAGACAGACGCCTAGTCCTATAGTATATTAGAGAACTTGGCCCGGTGCTCCTAATAGAAACAAACTGAGTATTTTGGAATATCAGCATCAATAAAAAAATGTACTTACGCAATTTACCAAATTCGTGATATATACTACTATCAAAATTAAATGGAGTTTTTTGCGTGGCTCGATAATTTATCTTTGATGTGATCACAGAGTTTGGCACAATGCAAGGACAAGACACTCAGACGGAAACCGTACATTCAAGGAAATGATGGTTGACAAAAAAAGTAGTGAAGCATGAAAAATCTAAGATTAATAATCGCTTGTGTAGGGCGTGAGACAGGTGGTTCCTGAGGATCCTAACAAAAATATTATAGGCTGTTTAACTTTAGGAATACAAGACCACTACACATGAACCATGCGGCGGTCGACAAAGTTAAGAAACTCAGAAAATCAAGGCGTGGGTTATGTTAAACGATGAGCAGGACCGGAGGATGTATGCAAGATCCAGGAACCAAGCAAAGTCAGAGTGTAGATGGGCTGAAAAGGAGTTCCAGAGGCTGGTTGCAAACGAGGTCAAGTCACACTCAAAAAGGCGTTTACCGCTTTGCAAAAGCGAAATTAAAATTGCGAGTAGGAGTATCAGATCTGAGGCTTGAAGATGGTAGTTATGCAGATTCTGACCAGGACAAAGCTGAGGAATTAAACAGTTTCTTTTCCTCGCTGTTCACAAGAGAGGGTGCAAACAATCTTCCTGCATTTGAGGACAGCCGGGTCGACACAGAACTGACTCGCTGTGTTCACAGAAGAGGTTATAAGATAAAAACTGTCAAAGCTAAGGGTTCATAAGAGTCCCGGCCCTGACATAGTGCTAAGAGAGTTGTGCAACGAGCTTCCTGAGCCCCTGAAGATACGGTTGTGTAAACGCCTGGATGAGCAAAAGGCCCCAGTGATTAGAAAATGGCTTATGGGAGTCCTATCTTCAAGAAGGGCGATCGTCACACCACGAATAATTATAGACCAGTGAGCCTGACCAGCATAGTATGTAAAGCACTTGAGACTGAGAGCATTGTAAGAGATGCCATGATGGAACATCCGCGAAACAACCTTGTGAAGGATTGCCAAATTTTGGAACGGGGTGGTAATATCGACATATATACCACATGAAAGGCTGAGAATTAAACTGGAAGGGTACGGGATTCAGGGAAGTGTCCAAGCGTGGATCGGAGACTATGATCACAAGCAGTGCATGTGCTGATTAATGGCACGAAATCGGCAAGTGTACCTGTGACAAGCGGAATACCACAAGGCAGTGCACTGGACCCGCTGTTTGTTTGCTTCATTAATGACATGCCAGAAACTGTACACTCCTCCATACAAATGTTTGCGGATGATGCCAAGTAATTTCGGGAAATTAAAAACCAAGCAGACTGTGAAAAGCTGCAGAAGGATCCCCGAGCTTCAAGAATGGACGAAGAAATGGCTGCCAATATTCAATATCACGAAGTGTAAGCAGCTGCACCTAGGACGTACCAATGATAAAGAGGCGTATCATATGCCCCAACGGGACAAAGAAACTACATTAATCGAGACAATGTGAAAGGACCTCGGTGTGTATGTTGAAAATGAACAGCTTTCTGGATATTGTGAGAAGGTGAATCGAGCAATTAAGTTATTAGGTCTTATAAGAAGGTCGTTTAGATATCTAGGCGGAAAGTCCGCCCCTCGTAACGATCTTCAAGAGTGAGGTGCTTCCCAGTCTAGTCCCCAAGATATGCTAGGGACTGTCAGTTGATAGAAAATGTCCAAAGGAGGGCCACCAGGCTGGTGATTAGAGCGCCTGCAATTTCCTAGCTTATATTACAGACGGGCAAGAAGGACCTAATTGAGGTGAATAAACATCTCAAAGGGCACTACTCCGTCGAGTGCCCTTACCTGGAGGTGGCGGACGCTCGCCCCACAAGGGGTTACAGCTCAAGGTTTAAGAAGCCGCAAGCCCAGAAAACTGTGAGGGGGTAACTATTTCGGAGTGAGAGTTGTGAACTCTTGGAACAATCTACCAGTATTATGACGGCACCGAGTATGAGCTCTTTCAAGATCAGACTTGACCAACACTAGAGCAGGTTCAGATACATTCAGGAGCCGGTGCATGCCCAGTACTTGCCAACAGTACGTAACAGAGACGTGAACGATCGGCCAAGCGGTTAACGAGCCGATCAGTGGTGAAGAGGATAAACGTAAAAAAAAAAAAAGTAAGAGCTCTGGCGAATCCATACAAACCGTCATTTTTATCAGAAACATCACTAAACGCTGGCAAACGTTACACTGTAAGGGTTAGGCAAACGTAAATCAGCCATATTTGTTAATTAAAAAGCGATAATTAACTTCAAGATTAATCCCCTAAACTGTAAATAAAAAAAAGCGGGGATCGTGCGCTTACCTGACTAACTTCCACTAAGTTGTGTGTGTGACTGACCAGCAGGAGGGTAGTCACTGGGCCGGACTGGCTGACACAAGTAAGATAATACACATATATATATAGAGAGAGAGAGAAACTAACACACCATTCAATTAATATTAGGCCCCTGATTGCCGCGCCATCTCTCGAGACGCTACCTTTCCATATAAAAGGTACTAGGTACTTGAGGGAACCATTTAATTTTATAATAACTGCTTTAACAATTTACGGCATCAAGCTCCTTCATCATATAAACTGTGTAATTGTCTAGGGAACGATCATGTCCTTAGCGTAGACTCCTGTCATGAACCGTATACGTTTTTATTCTTAGCATATGTGTGTGTGTGTGGTTATGATGGACTACTTCATTATTTTAAACTGTAGGAGAAATTTAGGTTAGAGAAGAATCTGTTCACAAGATGGCGCTGGCCATAAGAGTCAACGTCCGATGTTTACGTTTTGACTGTCCAGTGAAGCACGATAGTATGTGGAGCCCTGTGATTGGTCCTGGTCGGGAGGTGGAGGATCTGGTGGGCTTCAGACTTCAGAGTGTTCTAGTTGAAGAGTAATAGCCGTGAAGTTAACATGTGGTCTCTTGTCTCCCAAACCTTAAGTATCTTATGTTATTACACTCTTACTGCTCCATAGTGATTATATATTAGATTATAGTGTTTAGGATTTAGTGATTATAAATTAAATTGTGGTGTTTAGGATTTAATGATGGTGTTAAAGAGGGATTTACTGAACTGTTCCTTTATTATTTTTTGTGAGCTTTTATGTTTTGTATTTTGTATGGTTGTCATCAGTTATTAGTTATACTTTGTAAATTTAACTTAAAGTCTGAATCTTTAGCTTTAAGATAATTTTTCGTACTTATTAAAATAAACAGCTTGAAGAGTTTGTTGGGCGGGTCCGAAACCCGATGACAAATTTTCACTATTTTTATACAAAATCTGTTTAGAATTATAAATAGTGAGTTTTGCTGGTGTAACGGATTGGTTTCTTTCTCTGGTATTGCATTTAAATTGTGTAACGATGGAATTCTGGCTAGAAAAAAATGCTGGTAATCTTAGTGCAGAGCAAGAATTAGAGACAGTAAGGGTAGACCACCGGGCACTTGTTTTACCCACAACGCTCGTCACTGTTGTAAACGCACATGACCTCCGGGTGTGCCAACTGCCAGCGTCTGGTCCCAGGACCAGTGTATCAACAATTATAGTTATTTGTGCAATATATGGGTGCACCAGGAAAGCTCAAATCCCAAGCAGAGTACATAACGTATCAGATATCCTTGTGACAAGAAAACTTGTGGTAAATGGATAAATGCCTGCAAGCGTTCTGATAAAATTTGTATCTCCTTAATTCTGGAAGGTTTGTCGATATCCAGGTATCTACAAGGCGAGACATTAATCTTGCTTTATGTGGCCAAAAAGAACTCGGAGCATCTTTAATAATCTTGAAAAAAAAAATTAAAGTACATCCGTACGTGGGTTTCAGGTGTCAACACCGCGCTTGTTTCAAGACGCCAGGGAAGAATTCTTGTAGTTTCTTAATTCTGAAATGTCCGTTAATATCAGGTCCTCAGAGGACCGTGAGACATTATTCTTAACACGTTTGACAAAAGAAAACACTGTCGCCCCAAATATAAGAAAAACCAGTTACATCACTTAATTCAACGGCGACGGTCGTGATGCTTAACGCCTAGAGAAACTTGCTATATTTTCTTAAGTATTCATTGTAAGGCAATAGCCAGTTGTCCCATATACCCTCAGACATTTACCTTGCCATGTCTGGCAGAAGGAAAATCATTGTTGTGCTAATTAGCTAAAAAAAATGAGTTGCTTTGTCCATGTCATCAGTGAAATGCCCGCCACCCTCTGGTGTTTCCTAGTAAAATTTTGATATTTTCTTTGTTTTTTCTGTATTGCTTATGAGAACATTAGGCATTCATTTTGTTATATCAGGCCACGGTAATTATATAGGACTAACTCGCGCGAGCGAAATTGATTGAAAAAAATTATAAAAACCGCATGATTTTCACTTGTATTATAGAGGACACTGTTGTAGTTTGTGGAAGTATGTAAAAGAAAATGAATATTTTAAAAATAAACGTTGCTTAACATCTATGGGTATGAAAGACAGAACCAACCCAACCAAACAAACCTACCTATAACCTTACCTAACTTCTCTGGACCCCGCGGTATATTAAACAGAAAGAACTTCCAATATGGTAAAATTTGAGGCATTTTCTGGGCGTGAATTGATACGGCCGCATCGGCGCTTTGCACCCTGGGCGGCGGAGTGATTTACTGTGCTGGCGGGTTCCACAATAAATGATGATCATATCAGAACTCACTGATTCAAAATAAAGTAAGAAAATAAACATTCGCTATGTAAATGAACAATGCCGTGATCTTTAAACAATTGAAGGGTCTTGTTGTCTATACCCTAAATTCACAAATTACGTCCATGAAGAACGGCGACAACCTTCAAACAACAAACTGCCCCTGGCACGGGAAAAGCCCCTCAGCAGAGTGCTGCCTCATTACCGCCCGCAAAACAAATTAGTGCGCGCCTAGGCGCCTAATTATCTATGAAACTAACAATTTCCACAATAAATGATTATCATATCGGGACTCGCTAATGAAAATAATATAAGAAAATAAAATAATAAAAATAACTCGTCCGCAGGTTAGTCCTATACCTGTATATTAATCCTGGCCACAGAAAAACCTTAGCCTTACGAGTATCCTAAAAAAAAGAAAAGAAACAATCAAACGTCAGCCAAGGCAAGGCGTAGTCCTAGGTCACCCTCTGGTTACCACAGGTAGCGTAACGTCATTGAATGGGACGGAGCTAAAGTTTATGACTACAGCAGTGTGTCCTTACTTAATATATTCCTAGGTGTAGAGCTCCTAAGGCGGGTGCATTTGAGTAAACAGGACTGGATGAATGTAGGAAGTCATTGGGCCGGGGAATTACCTGTAGGAAAACTCGGAGGAAAAGAAAAAAAAGCACAGTAAAGTAAAAAAAAAAAATGGTTAGTTGAGAATGGAGTGCTTGATGAAGATGCCTTAAGCCCCGTCCACACTATCGGACAGTGACCATCGGGACGAGTGATGAGTCCGTCATCTCACACTTTGTAGCAACTTTGACGGGCAAACCAGCGGACACCCCGTGCCCGTAGTTGAGCGAAATCAGCAGACTGCCCGGTGGTTTGGCGCCAGGCATGGACATTTGGTGTGTATGGTTCCACTTAAGCTGGGAGTGAGTAAAAGGCTTTGATATCCATTCTCATGTAGTTGGTGAAATCACGCTCACTTCCATCTTGTAGTTATCGTCACGTCACTTCCCAATACTGCTCTCCTACTTAACCACTCTTTACACCAGATCGTTTTCTGCACTGTCCTTACTTTTCTTTGTTTACAAATACAGCAATTAATATGCTATACAGCGCTATTTTCTTCTTTCCAACTGTGTTGCGCATGGTGATATCGCACTCAGGGGCTGCCGACCACCTACCGCCTGACTATGCTGCCGGACCACCTACTCAGCAGTGTGGACAACATCACAGTCATGCCCGACAGACTGCAGTCCGCCAGTCACTGTCCGATAGTGTGGACGGGGCTTTAGGCCCTATGAGTTAAAATGAATTTGGAAACGGATAGAGAAAAGAACACCTGAGTTTTTTTTTTTTTTTTTATGGCTGCGGCAAGATTTTTGTATTTGGCTATTCTAGGATTAGGTTAGGGTAGGTTTGGTTAGGTTAGTGATTTGGAAGTTGATATTATGAGTATTTTTTAGGTGTTTTATTCAAATCTGATCGCTATTTTGTGTAAATGAGTGAATTTTGCCAAATAAACAAAAATTGTTTTACATAATTAGCTCATTTGTCCAAAAAATGATCAGATGCAAGAAACCGGGGACCGGGAAACCTGTGATGCTTGGTTGGGTCACACTGGGTAACACCCTTCTCACTTGTCCTGGCTGAGGCTCGAACCCTCGACGTATTGGTGAGAGGAAAGGGAAAGGAAATTTATATAAGAAGCGAGAGAAGGGGAACGAAATTAGAAGAACGAAACTATCAGCTTGAATTAGAAGAAAAGAGTCCAGCATTTGAATAGTGAAATTGTGACCCCATTGTTTGATGTGTCTAAACAGTCAAGGTTAGTTCCTAGGTTTGATGATCACCCTGAAGAAATTTTCTTACAATATGAAGACCGGAGAGTTGTTAGTGGCCTGGCGAGTATTGGCATGTATTACTACGGTCAGTGTTGAGTGGAAAAGCTAGGTCAGCCTTTATAGCACTAGAGGTAGCACAAAGTAAAGACTATAAGATAGTGAAGGAAACTATACTTAAAGCTTACCGATCAACCTCTGAATTTTATAAACAGCAGTATAGAAATATGAGGAAACAAAATAATGAAAGCTATATTGAACTAGTTAGGAAGGTTGAGTCGAGATGATTTAAGGCTGCCCGAGCTGTGTCTTATGAGATATTAGTACAATTAATATTACTGGAGCAGTTTAAGAGGGCAGTAACATTGGATATTGGGGTATACTTGGAGGAGAGAGATGTGGACTCTGAATAGGGTGGAGCTTAAAACATTAAAAAAAACGAAATTTACATTTTTGAAAGTCTTACCCCCTGAATATGTTCCTTGTGATATAGAAACAATGTATACAAAGTTTCAGGCCTAAATTCCTATATTTAGAGGTAGCTCAATGACCTCAAAAATTACGAAAATGATGAAAATTCAATGATTTAGGAGTATATCAGACCAATGTCTTAATTTGTTTAATCAAACACTTGAACTCAATATATATTCAGGGACGTAGCCAGGGGGGGTTGCAACCAACAACAACCAACAAAAATTCGAAAAAAAAATTATTTTTTCGAAAAAAAATTTATATATTTGTTCGAAAAAATTTTTTTTTTTTCGATTTTTTTTTCAAATATTAGTTATAGTTAGTGATTGAAGGCCATATAAACAGCCAAAAAAGGTCAAAACTGACTGCTTACACTTATAAAAGGGTGTTCTTAGTATATTTTGTCCAAAAAACAGATTTGTAAGCATTTTATGCTAAATTTTTGGCTGCTCGCTCTCAAAAAATGCCATCAGATCATGCAAAGTGACCATATTTGAAATATATTTGGCTAGGTAAGCTGACAAGTGTCTGCTGGAAATGTGCTAAAAATGCTTCAAAATTATCCCCAAAACAAAAAAATTTCCTGGAGAGCTGCCCCCCCCCCCCCCCAAGAGTTTTTCCTCAACCCCCCCCCTCTTTTTTTTCAGTTCTGGCTACGTGCCTGTATATATTATTAAACACGTTAATAAGAAGTCAGTTATTTGTTCTCTTTGTGACAGTTCATAGTATCAGTCTAACAATGTCCAGAACATCCTCTTTCATGGCACCATGGACAATGTCTGTTTTCTGCTGTCCGGGAACATTCGGCGATGGTCCTCGACAACTTGTAGCAGGAATTGCAGCTGCATTTCATCACGGGTTATTAATCCACTGTATTCCTGAATCAGTGCCACTCCACGTTCAGCGTGGTCATTGACGACTTGTAGAGACTTGACTGTTTTTGAAGCCTGCTTGTAGTCATCTCTCTCATCCCACAAGTCAGGATCAACCGCAAGGAATCCATCTGGAAGGTCCAACTTTTGCAGTAGTTTCATTGACCTTGCTGTCACTAAATCCTCTAAGTTTCTGTCCTTGAATGAATCAAGAGAAATACTGATTCGCTTGCAATGAGCCATATCTCCATCTTCTTCCTTGTTCATGGCACTCACCATCAGTCTCTTCGTCGACGAGCTGACTCGACTGTCGAAGAAAGCCAAGCTAACAAGTTCCTGTGACAAGTACCATAAATGATTGGAAAACTTGCGTGATGTTGACTTCGAGATGGCCGGATTGATCGATGAGTATTCAATTAGTGTCTTCAGTAGCAGCAGGTCACTGTAAGGTGCTTCTGATGCTTGAGGTGCCGAGATCCAGGCTTTCAAGTAGACACGGACCGTGAATACACAAACATCACGTAAACCTCTCGTTTCTGCAGCAGTCAGCTTGAATTGACCCCTGAACATCCAGATCTTCAGACTGTATAAAACTTTGGACATCCAGCGTGCGTGGTGCATTGCTCCGGGTGACATGAATCGCACTCCTCTGGCAGGAGCAATACCGAGAAAAACTATCACAAGTTCCAATAATTCTTTATAATCATCTCTCGGATGTCTATGCTCAAGTTGCTTGTTGGCATAATCGATAGTACTTTGCTTTATGTCTTCTACTAGGGTTGCTACATCATCCGCTGCAATTCCTGATTCATACTGGGTGGTGTCGATGAATCTCCAGTATTCCCGGAAGCGTTTGAAGAGAGGAACCTCTGGCGATGAAGATGATTTGACTCCCATACATACTTGGAATACTGCGCCAATTATCAATTCCATGATATGATGCCTGCAGGCCAGTGATAACAGTGACTTATCAAGCTTCTGCTCTAGGAGGACACATGCACCAGCGATCGGACCAGTATTTGAACTTGTCGTGTCAAAACACATAGCTCGAATGTTGTCGGCTACGCCCCAGTCTTCAATGGCTCCAAAGACAGCAGCAGCCTGAGCTTCCCCTGTTCCAGATGGAAGCTTTGCAACAGTGAGTAGCTGAGAAACTCCTTTTCCTGAAACCAATACTGGCAGGCGATCAACCTTCTCTTTTCCGATTAGATCAGGAATCAGTTTTCCATCCCAATGAATAACAAGGGGCACATTACTGTGAAACTCAGCCTTTATATTTGCAGATCTCTGGATTCTGTGTTCTACTCTTTGTCTACGAATAGAGTCTCTGTTTAGAGCAAGATCATCAATGTTCTCTCCCAAGCTTTTAGCAGTTTCTGCTAATACAATAACGGCTTTGCGGTCTGACATTTTTGTGCGATCTAAGGCTGCTGAAAGTTCTGGAGTAACGACATTTTTTCTCCCTCTCTTTCTTTTTCGTCGTGTCTGAAATTGGATTCCTCCATCAGATCCCTCACTCTCATTTTGTCCAGTTTCAATATTTTCAATACATTCTGCAGAGCTGATTTCAGATTCGGAACCAGATGAAATAAGTTCAGTTCTAGAAGCTGCTATGTGTTTCAATTCCCCCATTCGATGTCGTCTGGCAACCATTTGGTCCTCTCTTTTGGACGCCCTTTTCTCCTTATTAGCAAGCTTTACATCTACTCCAGCCAGTGACCCTCTTCTTCCCTTTTCTCGCTGAGCTAACAAGAAATCCTTGTCTTCTTGTAATACTGAAGTATTGTTCAGAGCATCTGCGTGAGCGACATCAAATAGATCTTCAAGCCGGGAAACAAAAGCCGACTCTTTTGCGAGTTGTGTTGGTGACGTTCGTGCTTTGTTCTTTTTCAAAAGACGCCATTCTTCAAATGTCTGCTGAAGCTTAGTCTGGCAGTTTTGATGATCTCTCGTCGGGATTCTAGCTTTTTTCCAAAACTGTGTTATTTCCGTGATGGTAATATCAGATGATTTTCTTACGGTCTTCTTCAGATCAAGATGGTGATGTAGGAAAAATCCAAGAGCCATACGCATTGACGGCAACTTGCTGCCTGTTATTTCAATCACGGAGTCGCCAAGGAGATACAACTTGGTTTGAGATCTTGTTACTTTAGCCGGAGATGCCATTTTCTTTTTCAATCTGAAATAAATATAAAATAGCATTCATTAGACAGGTTGGAGTCATTAATTTCATTAACACTTATGTTTAAGAAATGTTCTACAAAATGTCTATGTATCTGTCTATCTACGTAGTATTTAGGACTTTACTGCTTACACAATAACATTTAGACACTTAGACAGATGTAATATAATTCATCAGTAGATAAGAAATTAAGAATCAACATCTATATTCTATATTGTGTAATGTTGGTGCTTTTCTCATTAAATAATTCATAAAATATTATGTCCGTAGTTACCTTTGTTTCAGTTGGTGGGCCTTTTCAGATACTTTTCCCCAAGAGAAACACAGTCTTCAAAGCAGAAGTCGGAAATTTTTATAGCTAGGGCAGTATTGCTTTCTACAATTTTATTGGCTAAAACACTACTTGATCTAAAATGAAAAACATAGTTAGCACCCTTTGCATAATTATTATTATTTCTTAAAGTTATTTTAACAGCTTATATGGTATCAGTAGTGTGTGTGAAGTAAAATGGCGGCCACAACTTTGGATTGTCAGAAACTTTACCCTCATTGAGCTACCTCTAAATATTGTTCAATTGCACTGATTCTTTTTCTCAGTTTTTATTTCATATAAAGGAACAATTTGAGAGGGTAAGAAGAACATATTTAAAAAAAAAAAAAATAAGCTCCACCCTGTGGAGTGTTTGACTCAGGCTGTTATTCTATCAAAAAATTACTCTTAGCTCATTCATGGTTTTGTTCGCAGGTCCCAGGCTCATACTGTACCGAGTAGAGGGGTGACTCAGTGTGAGGGTGGTAAGTCGGTGTGTCAGGCCCAGCTCCATGAGGTCCGGTGGAGAGGACTGGAAGTGTTGTTTCGTCTAGGTCTTCTGGAGTCTGTTCCAGGTTTTCATTAAAGCAGGATAAAGTGAAATAAAGTGTGATGACGTGCAGCCCTATGGGTGGTAACCCCGGAAACAGCAGAGATAAAAGGTTGAGATATCTGAACATTTCGTGTTTGAAGGATTAGTCGATATTGGAGTTAACAGAGTACTCCTGTGCGTGTGTTGAGGGATACTGCATCTGCCTGTGGTTTGATACTGACAAGTAGTGATCCTTTTCTGTAGAAGGTTTTGGGAGGAAAGTATTCTCTTGTAGGGAGTTAACCATAAGCAGCCGATTCCACTTTGTAGGTTATACCCGAGTGAATTTGTCACTGTATGGGTGAAGGATACTCTACTTGTGGATGCAGTGTCGTTCGTGATGGGAAATGACATTAGTAGTAAGAAGGTTGTACCAGAACTTATTGTGACGGAGAAGCCTGTGTTTGTCAGACACACAGAGGGATAAAAAAACAATCTGCGTTTGTTTCCTTCCTGTGCTGCTGCTAGGACTCAAACTGGTATGCCGAGACTGGTTGACGGTTGTTGGGTGTTTTAAGAAACAATCCTTGGGCATAAAATCTGATTTAAATGTATTTCCGCAAAGTTATTTCACTAAGCGGAGAAAAAAAGCCTTCAAGGTTGACCAAGTGGCGAGACACCTCATATCTGGGGTGGCTCTTCTTCTGTCCATCTGTTTGATAGGGTGGAATCAAAGGCATTTCGTCTTATTAACTCTCCTCCTTTAGTCGACAGTCTTTCTTCCCTTTCTCTTTGCCACAATGTTGCTTCACTCTCTCTCTTTTACAGGTACTTTAACGGGCAATGTTCGGTGGATTTGGCATCCTGTGTACCGCCGGCAAGGCCATGGGCTCGTAACTCGTTTTGCCCGCGGTGCCCAACGTTTCTCTGTGGATGTCGGTCACACGAGAATAACCCGTTATGGTACCTCCTGCCTTCTTCTGTGTTTCCATACTTATACAATCTGTCTCACTTTAAAAAGCTTGTTTTCCGTTATCTTCGTGGTGTAGATTATCACAGTATAACTTTTTCTTCTCTATTTTCAAATTCTTTGTTCTTTTTTTCGCCCCCCCCCCCCCCCCCTCACCTGTGCCCGGGTGGGCTAATTCCCGTAAAAAAAATCAGCATCTCGTCGGTCGTGACGTCACCAGTCAGGACGGTTCCTCGGCGACTCGCAACAATATCTGGGCACCAAACTTCAGTGCAGGTAATATTTCTGTGATGTTCTCTCATTCTAGATATGCCAAAGTCCGTATCTCAGTTTTCCACTTTATGATTTATGCCGTGAATGCTATTATGGAGAGATTTGGTGCATGTGAGACTGGTAGAGGCGGGGCAGATGCTCTCCAGTCACAACCAATTATGGCAACACAACGCACACATGGATTAAAATACAACATATTTTAGTATGATTAGAACCTTGCGCCAGGGGCATACAGCCATTAAAATATGCATCCATACCAGAGTTGATAAGAAACGAAATAAATTTACTCCAGTACTGTACTCGAGTAACATTTTTGGGTATTTTTAAAAATTCATTTTTTTAGTACTTTTACTTAAGTATGGTTTTCTAATACTTTTACTCCAGTACAATTGAAAAAAAATCGTTACTGGTTACATGCCCCAAACAAACGGTTTTAATGTCTGTGGCAAACTAATATGTTTTTAAATTAACTACTTATTAACCATAGAAAGAGATGTGTGGGTGGAGGGTATGGTGAGGGCAAGGTGAATATAGTCCTTGGGTGTGGGTAGAGCCGTGAAGGGTACGGTGCGGGTAAGGTCACATAGACCTTGGGAGACACTACGACGGTGACTACTGTGACGTCAGGTCAGGTGGCAGTAACCCTGACAGCGAACTTTACCTTTGATCTTCTTGTGTCCATTAGCACCTTGACCACCCACCCCACCTACCCTCTTATCCCTCCTCTCCCATCGAATCCCCTCTCCTCTCCCCACCTTTCCTTCAGGGGCTTGGTCTTCCTGTTAGACGTCAGTTGCTCTTTGCATATACCTGTACCTAAAATGAATTTCCTGGAGGCTGTGATTCTAAAATGGTTTACATAATTCCATCTTGGACATAAAGGCTGTATCTAGACACGTTGGGAAATGTTCGGTAAGGTTTTCAAAGGTGTGTTTGGTGTTATTTTTAGTATTTTATCCCACATTACCTCTACTTCAAAGCCCTGCCCACTTTGAACAACCAATATTGTGCATAAATTTATCAGTTAAAATATTATAAAATATAAATTTCCTGCGGAAACGTTATAATATAGAATAAACTACTTATAGTTTTCTCTGCCTCCCTATATAAGACTCAATATATAAGTAGGTGTTGGCAACTCGTAAATATTAACCAAATGAGGTTTGGTCATTAGAGTACAGGATGTGGTTGACAGCCACACAGTAGTCTATCACAAGTATAAACTTTCACTCACCTGTTCGTTTAAGTCTCTCAGGTGATCTCGTCTGCCATCGTCCATCACAGCGTTGTAAACACAACTTCATAATTTTCTACGTTGCATCGTTCCAGTGTTTGCAGATCACCAATAAATATATTCTAAATGATATTAACACACAAAATCTTAGTAAGTCTCAAAATTCTTAGAAGTCTCGTAGAATGACTCCTTACCACTGTTTTCAGGAGCATTAAAGGTTTTCAACATTCCATTTAAACTGACAACAATAGGCGTTGGGAACTTGGGTACGATGTTTACAGTATTTTGGCCATTATTAGGACGTCCGTAACGAAGGAACTTGTTTATGTATGTATACTCCTACAGGTTGTAGCCACTACAGTTCAATGTGCCGTTCGTTATAAAGAGTAATAAACGTCTCACCCATGTTTATACCTGTGTGTTGTTCTCTATACCAATATCAGGTCATGTAGCAACGACTATATTGTTGTTTACTGTAAAATAATGACACTGCAAATGAATAGAACAGTTAAACTAATATAAATTATTTATTTATTTATAGTGCAAGACTCGTAATAAACCTAAAAATATTACTTATTCAAAGCAAAATTCACAATAATGGAAGCAATATCTAACTCAGACCATGACGACAGGCTACTCGGCTTCCCTGTTGTCTCGTGATCATAGTACACAACAGGTATACATTGAGACACTATTGTTCACTAAATTTAACATTGTGACAAAATAAATTTAGTTTTGACCGGCATTATAAACTACATGAAAAATACCAAGTGCAAGAGTGTAAATTATTAACTACAATAACATTAAGTAGATGTACTGTTGGGATAAATAATAAAAAAAAATATATAAGCAAATATGTAATAAACAAGTAACCCCCATGACACATTATATACTCTTGGGTTCAAATAAAACAACTTTATTTTTCCATTCAAGTTATTTATTAAGTGCTAGTGTCCCCCACCTGTGTCCGTATTACTAATAGGTGTCTGTATCCACCACACGTGTCCATATTACTAGTAGGTCTGTATCCACCACACGTGTCCGTATTACTAGTAGGTCTGTGTCCCCCCACGTGTCCGTATTACTAGTAGGTCTGTGTCCCCCCACGTGTCCGTATTACAAGTAGGTCTGTGTCCCCCACGTGTCCGTATTACTAGTAGGTCTGCGTCCCCCACGTGTCCGTATTACTAGTAGGTCTGCGTCCCCCCACGTGTCCGTATTACTAGTAGGTCTGTGTCCCCCACGTGTCCGTACTCGACTCTCCCATATTTTTACGAGCTCCCTGAGACACGCAGATCCTTCAAGACCCATAATATCAAGTAGAGTTTCACGTTCCAGTAAGATGTTAAAGTGGTTGAACAATTTACCGACTCGTATTTAAGGCAGTCGATTAGTTCTTACGTTAAGCTTTAATCTGTTAAATCCAACTTTATCAAAAATAAACCCAAAATATATAAAACTACCTTACAATAAAACTACATCATCTGCATTGAAGAATCAAAATATTGTAGAACAAGATCAAAAGAAAATAATTATCAGCTTCCTCAACAACACCGGAGAAACCTTATCAACGTGTACCAAAGACTGTCTCCAGGTGTTCCGGCGGTGTATAAAATTCCTTGTAAACAATGTAACAAAGTTTATATTGGTAAAACTGGCCGTAATTTAAGTACTAGAATAATTCAATATAATCGTAATGTAAGATATGGACAGGTGAACTATACTATCTTCAACCTTGTACAAAATGAAGGTCAAGTAATAGATTGAGAATAATACTTCCGTAATAAGTCCAATTGTTGCTTCAGTAGAAATTTTTTGAATCCTCCTCTTTAAATTCTATATCCAACTTTAACCTGGTATATATGGTCAGTTGACCCTGATCCTGAATACGGTCATCAAGAAGATTATCCCTAATCCTCAGCCTTCATCAACGCAGGTGACAGGAAATATATCAACGCCAAGATTTTGCCTTTTATTTCTCCAATGTGGGTTTTTACTTCATATACCAGTGTGATCGTTACACTTTTAGATGCTGTTCTAATATTATATTTGTGTTGTTTTATTCTAAGTTGTAATGCTTTCCCAGTCTGACCTACATAATTTCCATTAACATTTATAAATGGAATACAGTAAACACTAACATTTACTGTACATTCAATGTTGGGATGTTCTTTATTAACATACTCGTAATAGTAATTTAAGGGATTGAACTAACGGGACAAATTCATTGCGATAAGGTAGTTAAAATATCCTTAAATGTAGGAACTTGTTTAGTTTGAGTACAATAAAATTATTTGTTTAGCCCTTTTAAGACAACGATCAACAAACAATGAAGTGTTGCCAAGTTTTTGTGCAATGAACTGAATGTGTTGCAGTTCCTCTTCAATAAATTCAGGGTCACTAACTCGCAAACATCTCAAAAATTTTGCAGAAAAAAAAGACATTTTGGCAGACTCATGGTGACTCGATAAAAACTGTATGAAGCTATCTACCTGTGTAGGAATAAAGGGCAAAATCTTGGGGTTGATATATTTCCGTATAACACTAGTATGCGATTTGATAATGGTGTTTTGATGACCAGGGCCCCACTACTTGCTTAACCTAGGGCCCCACAGCGTTTAATCCGGCTCTGCTGTTAGTGTTCATAATTCTCTTATTGCTGGTGGAAGCACTGAAGATAAAATATAGGAGTAACACTGCACATTGCTGCGTGTGTGTGGGGGGGGGGGGGGTAAATAAATGAATCCGAGGATGAAAATAAAACTTTATTCACGAGACGAATTACAAAATGTATCAGGATTCCACTGAATGGTCATCAGCCTTCACTCTAGTTTCCTCGCCAATTTATCAAATCTGAAACATCTGTGTAGGCCGTGATCAGCCTAGCCTTTGTTACCTGCAGTGAATAATTTTGATGTACATTAATCGTCACAAATGGGACTACTGCCATAATATCAAAATATTCTCGTTGGTTGTTTAAATCATAAGCAACGTATCTCTAAGTTAACGTCACTACATAATTATGCTTGGCAAAACTGTAATGTGTGGGAAGAATTATGATGGCTTTGGCCACTTCCACTACTACAAGCGAACTGGGAAATTACCAATTGTTGCTATCGCGGGTACAAGCAGAAGCGTTTATATAGCAACTAATTAAATTGGAATCCGTCATACTGTAAATTATATTAAGAAACAGAATCGGCGGGACATCGTAGCGGGAAACGTCAGGTAATGGGTGAAAAGAAACACTTGAGCTTGTATCTTTGTTTTGTGGAATATTTGTAGTTAAAATGTATTAGTTACATATGTAGGAGTAGATGGTGATCCCAAGCTGTGATGTCTTAAAATATGAGCGTTTATTTATTGTTCTTGGATTTCTGTAACCCCAACATCGACTTTGAATATTTAGATATACTGTGTATGACTACTTGATCATTACTCTGGCAGCTTCAATTGAGTTTCACAAATACGCCAAGGTAGAAGTCAATCACACTTCTCTGGTAAAATTTAAGTCAGTCATGGTTATAGGAAACATGGTTTTTGTACCTGTATAGACAATTTTTATTCTTCCACGAGGCATTAAGGAGACATTGTTTGTGATTTGTATCTGTTTGGCCATTCGTCCAATCCAACTTTTGTCTGCAAGTGTCACACAAAAAAATATTCAACATAGAACAATGAAAGTTTATAGATTCTTCATGTGCATCCTTGGATTATTTAGTTAGAGTTTCAAGTTTATTTTTTTTTGCACCATTTAGGGGTAATTGTTACAACTCTAGTTCCTTACAGCTTGAGATAAAGTCTTTAAGTTGTGCCGACCCGTGAAATTCTTCTCTGTTAACATTCCTTTGGGCTTCTGTATAAAGAGGTTTGTGAAGATGACTGCTGGTATGAAACTGTGAACTAATATTGGTTGTGACTGCCCTAGAATGTACAAAACTACAGAATTGATGACTGAGTATTAAGCCTTGGGGAACTGTTACTTATTACTGAGATAAGGTTCAGAGGATGAAATTTAAAAAAAATATAAAAATAAAAATGCTGAAAATTTTCTATACACTCGTAAAGGATGCCGCTATTTCAAATAAGTCTTCATATAAAATAAAGGGACACATCGGCAGCGTTCACAGTGACTCCCAAACTACTGTACATCTAGAGCCATACAGTACAGGGCAATTATCAAAGGTTCGTAAGATTAATATTCCTCGTATACTGAAGATGTAAGAATGCACCTAACTGGTTGACTGAAGTTAAAAAATAAAATAATATAAAATTAGAATCAAAATTAGTCTACCAAATGTAGTTAACACATCTTAAATTCAAATTCTTAGAGAAAAATAGTTTTCTGGCCAAAATATCGAACGGTTCAACCGTAACCTGGGTAATTTAGAATTATTTTTATTTCAGAATATCAATATAGGTACTACTGAACACGCTGATTAAGGGTGTGTGGTGTAGCGCGCCGTGCCGGGCTCTAAAAAAAAAAAAAAAAAAAAAAAAATTATTTCAAGACATTTCATGCAAGGAACTTTAAGGCTCAGACAATGATCCAATAATATCACCAAAGTTACTGTACTTTGGCGGAGAGGCTACTCTTCAGTGCCACGTTACGTCATAATTGAGGGACAATATAAAGTTCATTAGTTTGAGTGAAACGTCCAACGGCTAAGTGACAGTTGCCTTGTAGGCCGCCAGGCGAGGGAAATAAGAGTGAAAAGGAGAGCAACTCAACCAGAGATATTTATTAGTGGTGACCGTGAGCTACCCATCATAGACACACCGGTTAATGAAGAGAAGGAAAACCAAGACCAACTCACAGTAGTATACAAAAGAAACAGGGAATAATGAATGAGAGACAATTATTGACCTGCTGGTAACAAGAGCATCACAAGTCACCACCAGGTCAAGTCGTGAATTCTTACAGTATTACAACAATGCTGACAGTGAAAGTTGTACCGTGGAACATTAACACTAGGTGAACAGTGCATAAATTTTATTGTTCCATTTACAAGCTTTGTGAACTCAAAATAAGCGTTCGAAAGCAAGTGAAGTAACTAGCAGCAATATTATTTGGGCCAAAAAGAATGCTCAAAAAGGTACAAAGTGGGAATGAACCGTCTCCACTGTGTTTAACTAGAGAAATGCTAAATGCCTCTCAGGTGATGCCCGTAGGACACTTTGCTTGACGCTCATACAATGTCAACTTGGACTATTCCTGTTCATATATCCGTCCAACCTATATTAGAAGCTACCCAACGTAGTCAAGTTAATAATGATGTCTGGTAACGTGTTCCTCTCGTCCACTACTCTATTTCCAAACCAGTGTTTACCTATCTCGCGCCTAAATCTAAATTTGTATAATTTACAACCATTGCTACGAGTTCGCTCCTGCTTGGATAGTTTGAGCACCTTACAAATGCATCTCAGTTTCTGACAATAAATATGCCATGTTTCCTTGCACAGAATGCATGGAACAAGTAAAGGAGTTATTTAAGACTGTAGGGGAGCATGAAAGCAAGACAGACAAGTTTGTTAAAGAACAAGATAAACTTAAGCAGAAAATGGCAGATCCCCAGAATTCAATGCAGACAGAATTACACAACCTACAGGAAATCGTGGAACAGATTGATAATGTGACAGTTAGAGTTAATGTAATACCAAATCTTCGAGATGAGATGTGTGGACAAATAGAGAGAAACAAACGCAGGGATAACCTTATTACAAATAACTTGGAGAGGCAGGCGAACAATCAGTCAAACAGATGCTGAGAAATGTGTTTGACTTTGGAGACGAGTTGCACTTCATGAATGTGGAAAGACTTAGTAAACACACAGGGCAGTTAGTGAGGACCGCCATCCCAAACACGAGTACAGGAGGGATATCTTAAAGAAGGCACAGAACCTCAAGTGAGTACCAGAGTATAGTAATGTTTACATAACCCACGAACAGACAATTCGCCAACCAAAATAACGGCAAAGAGCTCAGGGAAAAAAATGAAAGCTACGCAGTGACCCACAATAATGAAATGTTCAACTAAAGATCAGAAGTGGCAAAGTAGTCAGGGTACAGGAAGAGGAATCTTACAGGCACCACTGGCCTCCTTCCCTCGGCATAGGTGGCCATTAGGTAGGTAAGGTAAAAAAAAAAAAACATTCTTGGGTAATTACTTGTGCTAATGACTTGGAAATTTTAGTTAGTTTTTCTAACGCTAATTACTCGCCACCTATTATTTTTGAGGGTGTCTCTTTTGCGTTTTTGTGTTATTCTGGAAGTACAGTACTTGATAAGTTCATACCCTGACTGGTGTCCAGTGATGGTTGAGACTTGGTGTAATTATTATGCTATTTCTACGTATTTTTAGTTCAATTCAACCAACTAGATGCATCCTCACGTCTTTAGTTGGGAGGACTGTTCCTTAAGCCAGCTTCTGATAATCTGTACCAAGAGCTGTTGTATGTACTACCTTACCACATCAAATGTTTGTTTTCACCCAATGATCGCGTTGTTACATGACGCAAAGACAAGTTTCTTGGTGTAGGAAGCTGTATACAATAGAACTGACAAAGGTTTATTGCTACAGTTAGAATTTACTTTCAAGATTTAATATTTTTTTTATTAAAACGCAGTATGACCCTTCAGAGTACAGGTAAATTTCCATCCTGGCATTATCAGTTTTTGTGACATGACTAAATAAAATGAACTTTTATGATAGTTTATTTACTTATTTATTATCTTCGCCAATTGTCACTTTATTAGGCGGTCGATTTGTTCTTTACACACAGTTGGTCAATCATTGCCAAATTCATAACGAAAATTTATCATTATACTCATTTTGATTTCAGCATTTAGTTTTTCTTTTAATATAGAGGTTTTATAAATTAGTTATATTTATTTTCCCATTCACTGTCGCTTTAATATAAATTATACTATACTATACTGTATATAGGGAAAGTTGTGGTCTCTTGGGAACAGTCACCCATAAAATGTTCTCTAAACTAATATAGAAAACGAATGTTTCCAGGGTAACTTTTCTTAAGGAATTATGGTCACAAAATATATATATATTTGGCTTAATAATGACTATTCATGCATACATTAACTACCAAATAAAAAAAGCAATGAATGGCATATGTACATAAATGAGACACTAATGAAAATAATCCACATACCTGTACTAGTGGAAGCTCAGTTGACCCCGAAGCCAGGGATCCAAATACAGTACACGATGCATTACTCAAAGTCAGTCTGACTGATAGTTTAAATAAAAAATACAAATAACTCCTATGTTCATTTAAGGAATATTGTGCTTACTGTTTGTGGTACATATTATAAGCATATTTGGCGTTTGATTATGTTATAAACACAGCACTAAAGAAAGAAGGAAAATGAAGAAATATAATCTATGACTAAGCACCTCACTGGCAACTCAGATCTAACATATAAATCATGAGACAACGACAGTACGGTAGTTGCTGGAAAAAACTGCTTTGCATTTAATTGTTCGGCTAGCTAGTCTTATTATCGCAACAGCTGAAGGTTTCAGTAGGTAGATATAAGCTCAGAATATAGCAAATAATTTGTTGTAAAAAATAAACACGATTATAAGCTTAGAGAGAACGTTCACTTCTCCGTCGTGGACAGTTCTAAGTCACTGCTAAGAATCTTATGAAGAATTCTAAGTTATCACATTTTTATCACGTAGATATTAATACTAATGTCAAAGTTAGAAGCATTAGTTGATGTTTTTTTTTGGCATATGAACTTTTTCACAGTATCACATCACACTTTAAAACCACGAGTGAACTACACATTGTTTCATGTACAACGTGTGACGCTGACAAACGAACTCTTTGTGTGTGTGTTCCCCGATGGGGTTGTGATCACTTGCAGGTGTATTCCTCTGTCTCCTCCTGGCAGGTGTGACAATGGACGTAGCAGCACCAGTAGAACTTGCAGTTACACTGCCACTTGCGGGTGTACTGGTGGGTGTTGTAGCCGCGCCCACAACACAACAAGTCGCACCCATCACCACCTGAAGGAAAGAGAGGGAGTCAATCACTCGTCCTAGACATAGTGAAGAGAACAGTTGACCAGTACACTATATTAACACATTCTTAGTGATTTTACAATGACACACCAGTCATGAGGTCGAAAGTAATTAAGTCACTAGTCAGTACATAGACACACTTATAATAGGATATATAAATCAGTAAAAAGAGCAACACTAGAAACAATACAGTGAGTGAACACAACGGTCCTGACAGTACACAAAAGGGACCTGAGGGTACACAAAAAGACCAGGTAGTATGTAAGGGACCTGAAAGTATAAACAGGGACCTGTAATTGTACAAAGAGAGACCTGGCAGTAAAGAGAGGGACCTGAGGCTACACAAAAGAGAAGTCCATCTGTAACCCCTGACCACCGTGCATAATCCCGCTCCTCCTTACCTCTGGATGTTCTGTTACAGCGCCGGCCCACCGTGCCCAACGAGCCCGTGGCCAGGTTCATGTCACAGTAGTTAGGGCTCTTTTCCAGGTACACCAGGTGAGACTTGCGTGGTCGCCGAGCCCGTCTCTTGGTCCTTCGCAGCCGTAAGTAGGGCGAGGATCTCCTACGACTCTGTTGAGAGATAGAGGAACGTGTGCCAGGGAGGACCTCATGATACAAATACGTTAGGAAGATGGAGAAACTACTGATTTAGACTTAATTCACAAAACCAGTGAGTACCTTCTTGCGTCCAAATCCTCCACTGGGAATGAGTAGACTTAATTCACCACCACACACTGTTGGCACTCAGGGGGTAATAAAAACATAGGTTTAATCGACATTTTCACTTTAATTTTTTTTCTAATCGCGATATATTGAGTTAGTGACCAGATTAACATTGTACTCTGATTCACGAAGGAACAGTGGGCAGAAAATAACAGGGCAGATGATTACTGTTCACTGATGTACCTGCATCTTGCCGAAGAGCCAACCTAACTTCCCTGTGACACCCTGAGCACCACCTACCCTGAGCACCACCTACCCTGTGACACCCTGAGCACCACCTACCCTGTGACACCCTGAGCGCCACCTACCCTGTGACACCCTGAGCACCACCTACCCTGAGCACCACTTACTCCGTGACACCCTGAGCACCACCTACCCTTTGACACCCTGAGCACCACCTACCCCGTGACACCCTGAGCGCCACCTACCCCGTGACACCCTGAGCAACACCTACCCTGTGACACCCTGAGCACCACCTACCCTGAGCACCACTTACTCCGTGACACCCTGAGCACCACCTACCCTTTGACACCCTGAGCACCACCTACCCCGTGACACCCTGAGCACCACCTACCCCGTGACACCCTGAGCACCACCTACCCCGTGACACCCTGAGCACCACCTACCCTTTGACACCCTTAGCACCACCTACGCCTTTGACACCCTTAGCACCACCTACCCTTTGACACCCTGAGCACCACCTACCCTTTGACACCCTGAGCACCACCTACCCCGAGACACCCTGAGCACCACCTACCCTGAGCACCACTTACTCCGTGACACCCTGAGCACCACCTACCCTTTGACACCCTGAGCACCACCTACCCCGTGACACCCTTAGCACCACCTACCCTTTGACACCCTGAGCACCACCTACCCCGAGACACCCTGAGCACCACCTACCCTCAGCACCACTTACTCCGTGACACCCTGAGCACCACCTACTCCGTGACACCCTGAGCACCACCTACTCCGTGACACCCCGAGCACCACCTACTCCGTGACACCCTGAGCACCACCTACTCCGTGACACCCTGAGCGCCACCTACCCCGAGCACCACCTACTCCGTGACACCCTAAGCACCACCTACCCCGAGCACCACCTACTCCGTGACACCCTGAGCAACACCTACCCCGTGACACCCCGAGCACCACCTACCCTGTGGACGATGACGGGCTTGGCTTTGTTGTACTTCTTCAGGAGGTGTCGGCCGATATTGGTGAAGGGTGGCAGCGTTTTCCAGCACGTCTTCATGGTACAGGAACCAGATACCCCGTGACACTTACACTCTGTCTTCAGCGTTTTCTTCACCGCCTACGGGAGGATGGACGACAGTTAGTAAAGATTCTCTCTCTCTCTCTCTCTCTCTCTAAACCTGTCACTTATACTTTGCCCTACACTGACTCCTAAATCTTCAACTCTCCCTACACTGACTCCTAAACCTTATACTCCCCCTACACTGACTCCTAAACCTTATACTCTCTCTACACTGACTCCTAAATCTTCTACTCTCCCTACACTGACTCCAAAACCTTATACTCCCCCTACACTGACTCCTAAACCTTATACTCTCCCTACACTGACCCCTAAACCTAATACTCTCTCTACACTGACTCCTAAATCTTCTACTCTCCCTACTCTGACTCCTAAACCTTATAATCTCATTACACTGACCCCTAAATCTTCTACTCCCCCTACATTGACCCCTAAATCTTCTACTCTCACTACACTGACCCCTAAACCTTATACTCTCATTACACTGACCCCTAAACCTTATACTCTGCCTTACACTGACCCCTAAATCTTCTACTCTCACTACACTGACCCCTAAACCTTATACTCTCATTACACTGACCCCTAAATCTTCTACTCTCCCTACACTGACCCCTAAACCTTAAACTCGTCCCTACACTGACTCCTAAACCTTATACTCTCCTTACACTGACTCCTAAACCTTATAATCTCCTTACACTGACTCCTAAACCTTATACTCTCATTACACTGACCCCTAAATCTTCTACTCTCACTACACTGACCCCTAAATCTTCTACTCTCATTACACTGACCCCTAAACCTTATAATCTCATTACACTGACCCCTAAATCTTCTACTCTCCCTACACTGACCCCTAAATCTTCTACTCTCACTACACTGACCAATAAATCTTCTACTCTCACTACACTGACTCCTAAACCTTATACTCTCACTACACTGACCCCTAAATCTTCTACTCTCACTACACTGACCCCTAAACCTTATACTCTCATTACACTGACCCCTAAATCTTCTACTCTCACTACACTGACTCCTAAAACTTATACTCTCCCTACACTGACTCCTAAACCTTATACCCCTCACTACACTGACTCCTAAACCTTATACTCTGCCTTACACTGACCCCTAAATCTTCTACTCTCCCTACACTGACCCCTACACGTTATACTCTCCTTACACTGACCCCTAAACCTTATACTCTCCTTACACTGACCCCTAAATCTTCAACTCTCCCTACACTGACCCCTAAACCTTATACTCTCCTTACACTGACTCCTAAACCTTCTACTCTCACTACACTGACTCCTAAACCTTATACTCTCCTTACACTGACCCCTAAACCTTATACTCTCCTTACACTGACCCCTAAATCTTCAACTCTCCCTACACTGACCCCTAAACCTTATACTCTCCTTACACTGACTCCTAAACCTTCTACTCTCACTACACTGACTCCTAAACCTTATACTCTCACTACACTGACTCCAAAACCTTATACTCTCACTACACTGACTCCTAAACCTTATACTCTCACTACACTGACTCCTAAACCTTATACTCTCACTACACTGACTCCTAAACCTTATACTCTCACTACACTGACTCCTAAACCTTATACTCTCCTTATACTGACTCCTAAACCTTATACTCTCATTACACTGACCCCTAAACCTTATACTCTCCTTACACTGACTCCAAAACCTTATACTCTCCTTACACTGACTCCTAAACCTTATACTCTCCTTACACTGTCTCCTAAACCTTATACTCTCCTTACACTGACTCCTAAACCTTATACTCTCCTTACACTGTCTCCTAAACCTTATACTCTCCTTACACTGACTCCTAAACCTTATACTCTCATCACACTGACCCCTAAATCTTCTACTCTCACTACACTGACCCCTAAACCTTAAACTCGTCCCTACACTGACTCCTAAACCTTATACTCTCATTACATTGACCCATAAACCTTATACTCTCCTTACACTGACTCCTAAACCTTATACTCTCCCTACACTGACTCCTAAACCTTATACTCTCCTTGCACTGACTCCTAAACCTTATACTCTCATTACACTGACCCCTAAACCTTATACTCTCCTTACACTGACCCCTAAACCTTAAACTCGTCCCTACACTGACTCCTAAACCTTATACTCTCCTTACACTGACTCCTAAACCTTATAATCTCCTTACACTGACTCCTAAACCTTATACTCTCCTTACACTGACCCCTAATTCTTCTACTCTCATTACACTGACCCCTAAACCTTATACTCTCATTACACTGACCCCTAAATCTTCTACTCTCACTACACTGACCCCTAAATCTTCTACTCTCATTACACTGACCCCTAAACCTTATACTCTCCTTACACTGACTCCTAAATCTTCTACTCTCACTACACTGACCCCTAAACCTTATACTCTCATTACACTAACCCCAAAATCTTCTACTCTCATTACACTGACCCCTAAACCTTATACTGTCATTACACTGACCCCTAAATCTTCTACTCTCATTACACTGACCCCTAAACCTTATACTCTCCCTACACTGACCCCGAAATCTTCTACTCTCCCTACACTGACTCCTAAACCTTATGCTCTCCTTACACTGACCCCTAAACCTTATACTCTCCCTACACTGACCCCTAAACCTTATACTCTCCCTACACTGACCCCTAAATCTTCTACTCTCCCTACACTGACCCCTAAATCTTATACTCTCATTACACTGACCCCTAAATCTTCTACTCTCACTACACTGACCCCTAAACCTTCTTCTCTCCCTACACTGACCCCTAAACCTTATACTCTCTTTACACTGACCCCTAAACCTTATACTCTCCTTACACTGACCCCTAAACCTTCTACTCTCACTACACTGACCCCTAAATCTTCTACTCTCCCTACACTGACTCCTAAACCTTATATTCTGCCTTACACTGACCCCTAAATCTTCTACTCTCCCTCTACTGACTCCTAAATCTTCTACTCTCACTACACTGACTCCTAAACCTTATACTCTCCTTACACTGACCCCTAAATCTTCTACTCTCCCTACACTGACCCCTATATCTTCTACTCTCCCTACACTGACTCCTAAATCTTCTACTCTCCCTACACTGACCCCTAAATCTTCTACTCTCACTACACTGACCCCTAAATCTTCTACTCTCACTACACTGACCCCTAAACCTTATACTCTCACTACACTGACCCCTAAATCTTCTACTCTCCCTACACTGACCCCTAAATCTTCTACTCTCACTACACTGACTCCTAAATCTTCTACTCTCACTACACTGACCCCTAAATCTTCTACTCTCACTACACTGACTCCTAAATCTTCTACTCTCACTACACTGACTCCTAAATCTTCTACTCTCCCTACACTGACCCCTAAATCTTCTACTCTCCCTACACTGACCGCTAAATCTTATACTCTCCTTACACGGACCCCTAAACCTTATACTCTCCCTACACTGACCCCTAAATCTACTACTAACACTACACTGACCCCTAAACCTTATACTCTCACTACACTGACTCCTAAACCTTATACGCTCTTTACACTGACCTCCTAAACCTTATACTCTCCTAAAACTGACCCCTAAACCTTATACTCTCCCTACACTGACCCCTAAATCTTCTACTCTCCCTCCACTGACCCCTAAGCCTTATACTCTCACTACACTGACTCCTAAATCTTCTACTCTCACTACACTTACCCCTAAATCTTCTACTCTCCCTACACTGACCCCTAAACCTTACACTCTCATTACACTGACCCCTAAATCTTCTGCTCTCCCTACACTGACTCCTAAACCTTATATTCTCCTTACACTGACCCTTAAACCTTATACTCTCATTACACCGACCCCTAAATCTTCTGCTCTCCCTACACTGACTCCTAAACCTTATACTCTCCCTACACGGACCCCTAAACCTTATACTCTCCCTACACTGACCCCTAAATCTACTACTAACACTACACTGACCCCTAAACCTTATACTCTCACTACACTGACTCCTAAACCTTATACTCTCACTACACTGACTCCTAAACCTTATACGTTCCTTACACTGACCCCTAAACCTTATACTCTCCCTACACTGACCCCTAAATCTTCTACTCTCATTACACTGACTCCTAAACCTTATACTCTCCTTACACTGACCCCTAAACCTTATACTCTCCTTACACTGACCCCTAAACCTTATACTCTCCTTACACTGACCCCTAAACCTTATACTCTCCTTACACTGACCCCTAAACCTTATACTCTCATTACACTGACCCCTAAATCTTCTACTCTCATTACACTGACCCCTAAACCTTATACTCTCATTACACTGACCCCTAAATCTTCTACTCTCACTACACTGACCCCTAAATCTTCTACTCTCACTACACTGACCCCAAAACCTTATACTCTCCTTACACTGACTCCTAAACCTTCTACTCTCCTTACACTGACTCCTAAACCTTATACTTTCATTACAGACCCCTAAACCTTATACTCTCCTTACACTGACCCCTAAATCTTCTACTCTCATTACACTGACCCCTAAATCTTCTACTCTCATTACACTGACCCCTAAACCTTATACTCTCATTACACTGACTCCTAAACCTTATACTCTCATTACACTAACTCCTAAATTTTCTACTTTCACTACACTGACCCCTAAACCCTATACTCTCCTTACACTGACTCCTAAACCTTATACTCTCCTTACACTGACGCCTAAACCTTATACTCTCCCTACACTGACCCCTAAACCATATACTCTCTTTACACTGACCCCTAAACCTTATACTCTCCTTACACTGACTCCTAAACCTTATACTCTCCTTACACTGACTCCTAAACCTTATACTCTCCTTACACTGACTCCTAAACCTTATACTCTCCTTACACTGACTCCTAAACCTTATACTCTCCTTACACTGACTCCTAAACCTTATACTCTCCTTACACTGACTCCTAAACCTTATACTCTCACTACACTGACTCCTAAACCATATACTCTCCTTACACTGACCCCTAAACCTTATACTCTCACTACACTGACTCCTAAACCTTATACTCTCATTACACTGACTCCTAAATCTTCTACTCTCACTACACTGACCCCTAAACCTTATACTCTCCTTACACTGACTCCTAAATCTTCTACTCTCCCTACACTGACTCCTAAACCTTATACTCTCACTACAATGACCCCTAAACCTTATACTCTCCTTACACTGACTCCTGAACCTTATACTCTCCTTACACTGACCCCTAAACCTTATGCTCTCCTTACACGGACTCCTAAACCTTATACTCTCCTTACACTGACCCCTAAACCTTATACTCTCCTTACACTGACCCCTAAACCTTATACTCTCCCTACACTGACTCCTAAATCTTCTTCTCTCACTACACTGACTGCTAAACCTTAAACTCGTCCCCGGTGACCTTTTGCCCTTCCTTGTGGGGCTCCTTATACTGTATTAGGACAGTAACCATATCTCTCTCTCTCTCTCTCCCCCACGGCCCTGACTCACCCTCCTCCCTCCAGGGCCCTGACTCACCCTCCTCCCTCCAGGGCCCTGACTCACCCTCCTCCATCCAGGGCTCTGACTCATCCTCCTCCCTCCAGGGCCCTGACTCACCCTCCTCCCTCCAGGTCCCTGACTCACCCTCCTCCCTCCTGGGCCCTGACTCACCCTCCTCCCCCCATGGCCCTGATTCACCCTCCTCGCCCCAGAGCCGTGACTCACCCTCCTCCCCCCCATGGCCCTGACTCACCCTCCTCCCCTCTAGGGCCGACTCAGCCTCCTCCCCCAGGGCCCTGACTTACCCTCTTCCCTCCATGGCCTTGAATGGTTGCCCTGACTCACCCACCTCCCCCCCATGGCCCTGACTCACCCTCTCCCCGCCCCCATGGCCCTGACTCACCCTCCACCCCTCCCCATGGCCCTGACTCACCGTCCTCCCCCCATGGCCCTGACTCACCCTCCCCTCCATGGCCCTGACTCACCCTTCTCCCCCCAGGGCCCTGATTCACCCTCCCCCCCCTCCATGGCCCTGACTCACCCTCCTGCCAGCGTTGTTGTTGTGTAGGTTCATAAGGGCGCGAGCGTCTCCCTCCACCTCCCGGGCGTCCACAAACTTCCTCGCGAACTTGATGCCGAAGCTGAGGGAGAGGCCAGTGTTAGTCCCTTGACCACCTGGGCCTGGACCTAAACCTGGACCACCTGGACCATCTAGACCTGGACCATCTGAACCTGGACCATCTGAACCTGGACCATTTAGACCGGGAACATCTCAGCCTGGACCATTTAGATCTGGACCACCTTAACCGGGACCATCTGAACCTGGACCATCTGGATCTGGACTCTCTGTACCTGGACCATGGGCCATCTAGACATGGACCATTAGACTAGGATTATATCTGCCTAAACCATCTAAACTTGAACCATCTAGACCTTGACCATGGGCCATCTAGACTTGGACCTGGGCCATTTAGACCAAGACCATCTACACCTGGACCTGGACCATGTGGATCTGGACCATAGGCCATCTAGACCTATACTGCATGCGTTCTTAGTTACTTCTTATTAAAGCAATGTAGCTGTTCATTAGATAGTTAAGAATTACTCGAGTATTTATTTGGATCCAGAACTGTGTATTAAGCTGCTTTGTGGTACTGTACCTTGTAATACCCGCTGTGAATACCTGATACGAATACCTGATACTTTGTGATATAAGGGAGGGAGGGAAGAAGGGAGGGTGAGGAAAGGTGGGTAGGAGGGAAGGGGATTGAGGGAGCGTAGAAGAGAGGGGGAGTGAGGGAGAGGGGGAGTGAGGGAGAGGGGAGAGTGAGGGAAGGAGGGAGGGAGAGTGAGAGAGAGGGGGTGAGAAAGGGAGGGAGAGAGAGGGGGGGTGAGAAAGGGAGAGGGAGGGAGGGAGAGAGAGAGAGAGAGAGAGAGAGAGAGGGGGAGTGAAGGTGGAGTGAGGGAGGGAAGAAGAGTGAGTAAGGGAGGGAGCATCAGCGTCTCTGGTAATTACCACCATTGTCTTGTGACTCACTTGATGTCGGCGCTGCAGCCACCCCACTTCCAGCCGGAGGCGCTGTAGCGACCCCGCTTGCGGTCGTCGCAACCGCAGGTGGAGATATTACCGCGGGCACAGGACGCCGTCACGCTGTACGTCACCCCAGCACTGGCCACTGCATACGCGTACGCCGCCTCTCGACTCCCTGTGGACACAGCCATGTTATAGGTCAAAACGTTGGATTAAACACGTTATTTCCAAAAGTGAGAAAAAAATGGTGTTTTTCGGCCAAAAGGAAAGATTGGGCAGAAAAATGCTTTTTCATTTAAAATTGGAAAGTATAGAACTATAGTAATGTGCTTAACCACTTTAGAACACCCAGAATAAAACAAACAAAAAATAGCTATAAAAAATCCAAGGTGCCAAGCACTTCACATCACAAAATTATTTAATATATAATTAGCGTTGTAAAACTAATGATTTATTGATATGATATTACAATTATATAAAAAAAAATGAACTTTGTGACCACAGATCCATACTCAGCATTCTCGAGGTCTACGTCCTACAGTATACTGTAGATCCTGAGAGTTTGAGCAAAATTATTTTTTCTGCATAAGCTGTAAGGCTAACCCCTTAGTGCTTTGGTTTTAGGCGGAAAGGACTCTTTTATTTTAAAACTGGAAATTATCGCATTTAGCTACTTGTAGAACATTCAGGAAAACACAAAAGCACAAAAAATCGCTAGGGAAAAATCACAGCTGCCGAGTAATTAATGTTGCAAAACAAATTATTTTTAGTGGCATGGCAAAACTAATGTACATTTTCCAGGACATTATCACAAGTGATTATCAAAATTAATTTTTTTACCACAGATCTTTAATCAGCTGTCGAATACTAACGATACGGAGATTTGGAACAAAAATATTTTTCAGCCCAAAAGAACACACACACACACACACACACGGGCGCACAGATACACAAGCACATAAATATAGACATACATTTATGTACATACTGACACACACACAGGTAAAAACAACAATATCCTTTCATGTTTTAAGCCCAGGTAATGTGATGGTTGCAGGTGTATGTCGTCCGCCTCACTACTGACACACTGCAGGCTCACGAGGCCTGGCTGGCTGAGTTAACAGTGTGCAGACATCACTACACAGCGCTGGGCAACTGTGGCTGAGGAGGCCCGTAGAGTTATAATAATAATTTGACTATCAAGTGTCCTCGAAAACGAATACCTGTATTTTAATATATATAACACTTAACACCAGGGCATTCATTTTACGAGACTCTATATCAATCAATCGGAGTACCGTCTTCATATCTGAGGGTTGTCGACCACAGTCCTCCACCATAAATGTTCTCGAGCTGTTTTCACCAATCCTCTAAAGTTATGTATCTCTCTGAGGACCCAGTTTTTAATTTCATTCATCCACCCCAGTCTCTGGCTTCCCCTAGCCCCCCCTATCCTCAAGTTTATATTGAAGTTTTTACTAATTATAATGTTTCTTCATTTGTTTTCCTGATAGTGTATCTTATTTTTACCATTCGCCTTTGACACCACATTTTAAAAGCCTCCAATCTCTTTCTGGTGTCGGCTGTGTCCACCCTTCTGACCTTGCCTGACTTTCTACAGTTTTCATTTACATGTTATCATGTATTTCAGTTCATGTCGTCTTCCCTTTATTTATTTCATAGCTTTTATATATATTTCGTTAAAGTGAATTTATAAAAGGCCTCAAGCCTGGTTATCCGGTTGTTGTTATGTTGAGCTTTAACAAGGAAGGTCTTTCAGCGCGTAGCAAGGTTGGTAATACACTAGTTCAAACGATAAAAGTTATGAGAGACAGATCTGTGTAGTCATCCAGTACCTGCCGAAAACCTTACAATTGGTCGACGTTTCTTTAGTATTACTGATAAGATGAATTCATATAATATTAATAGTTATCACACAGCTGTGACCTACGCTCATTATAATGTATTTCTCGTGCACTTTATTTTATGTTGTTTGTTAATGTTTAATATTGTAACAATATTAAGTTTCACACTTTGATCAACAACATTTGTAAAGTTCACAGAAGTTAACCTCATATCAACACCGTTGTGCGAGACATCTTTTGTCTTCAACATTATTTGTCAACTCTGACAATTTGCACCACACACACTTTACTAAATAATACTTAACAGGGGAAACTTTGTAAGATTCTAATATTTACTAAAAAATAATAATACAGTACAAACATAATATTTCATTATTTCAAACTACTTCTTAAGGACAAATTTACATATTTTTTTTACAAAATAAATTTTATAAGTACTGAATAAATATTGCCACATATCACCGGAGCAAAATCAAAATAATTATATACAAGAAACTTGCCCTTGGCAAGACACCCTTACTGGTGACGTCCACACACACTACGTCCTAGACACAACACAACACCAAGGAGACAAGAGATAAACATGACACACATCGCCACAACACCACCAGGAGAAAATCCTACTGTCGCTCTGATGTTTGGAGACGTACGGATCGACTGCCCATGGTGAGATACCCACTTCAGGACCCGCCCGACCTACCGATAACCTGGCAATGCCACATCCGACTCGGGTCTCCATGTCTGCGTGTGTTTGCCTTTTAAGCCATAATCATCGGGCGGGTCTCTACGGCCGCGTCCCGAGGGTCTAGTGGGAGCCTCAGTAACGTGTCGTTTGTTTATGACTGGCTTCAGGGGTTACATATTCGTCGCACTTGTCTTTCTCTCTGAGCGGTAAATATAATGTACTAACACCACCTTACAGGCATTTAGGAAACTACAGAGAAAAACCTCAAGTAAAGTGATATTTATTCTTTATTGCTTTCAAGCAGAAATCCTTGAAGCAACGCTGGAAAGACAACATCAAAAGACACACACACAAACAATTCACAAATCTAGAAACATCGAGCCGGGCCGCCGTCCTTGCTACGGGTGATTTGAAAACGTAATTGAGGTGAGATTATGGATCATAGGGGCCAGGAATGGTCATTAGAGCGTTGGCTGGTCACTGAGAGTAGTAGAGACATGGGTGGGGCGCAGATCATGGGAGGGTAGAGGCCCACACTCAACATTACTTTGTGAATTACAAGATGATTGATGCAAGATACGGGGTGTAGCCGAGAGAGAGAGAGAGGTGCGGTCAGCAAGATGTTTACAACCGTCATAACTGTCTCCTAACACCAGCTCACATCTCTTCATCTGGTGTCTGTGGCATCTGCTCTTCCTCTTCTTCACCTGGACTTCGGATTCTCAAACGTTCCTCCGTTAAATATTTTTCTCCTCAAGCGGATATATTGGACAAACCATATTCCTGCCTAACTCCAGCTACGACACGGAGATCAGAGCAAAAATACCTTCGAAACTACACTGAAATTCTGTATCACAACTCATCTACGACAGTTAGGAGAAATGAAAACAGTTTAGGAATGTTGGAGTCTGCAGGGGGTTGAGGTCTTCCCTTGGGTAGAGGCGGGAGTGTCCAGGTTCATTCTCTCTCTCTCTTATCATTATCACCTCGTATACAACAACGGTGTCGACAGGTCAGTGATAACACCTGGGACTTACTTCACCGGAGTAACACGTAACCCTGCAAATGCACTTTATTTTATTATTTTACTAATGATCATCGCCTTCTTCAGTATCAACAATTAGTAAAAAAAAATCTTTGAGAATAAAGAAATATATAATAATATATATTTGTGTTTAATATACAAAGGTTCCATCCATGTTATTGAAGATTTTACTTGGTGATATTTGCATTCTGAATGCAAAGTCCTGCTGGCCACACACACACACACACACACACACCAGATAATTTTACTCTTTCTTTCAACTGTTTATACCACTACAGAGACCACGGGACTCTCTTATCATCACTGAGGCCTCCTGTACTGTAGCGCCAGAAACATCTAGCAAGTGTTCCAAGTTAATGTAGATATCCTAAAGGAATTAAGTTGAATGTAAGGAAGGCAAGAGACATTCCTTCTGAGCTCCAGGTCTTCGTCAGGGGCCGGAGGGTGGCGGTCAAGCAGGTGGTGTGTCTCTGGGTCATCATCACCTTCACTACCAGCACTAAACACCGCCTCGATCACTGCCATCAGGAGGACAGGTGACGGTGTCCTCGCTCAGGGGGGCTCTCCTCTCTATTCACAGGTAATCTCAGTGAAAGCTTTTCTTCTTGAAGCTTCGTTAGTTAAGACAGTTATAACACGATTCATTAGTCATCTCCTGCATCCTCCTCTTTCCATTCACTTGTTTAAGTTTCAATCATTCGGAATTTTGTTGGAATATAGTTTTTTCGTCTATAGTTTTACTGCTTTTGTGATTTTTTCTTTTTATTACTTAATGTGTGGTGGTGAGGGGTGGCGGTCAGCGGGGGTCATAAAGTGATCACCACCACCAACACTCAGGTCGTAACTTCTACACTGCGTGGCGGGGACCTCGACCTTACAGAGGCCGTGATAGTAACGTTATTTGTGGGTTTATAAGACGGCCATTTTTAGGATGGTCTTGGTAAAAGTCTTGACCAGTGAACGTGTATATTACCTGATTACTTGATGTTATCTCCTGAGAAATAATACTTAAGGGAATCAACTCTGTGTTATGACTTTACATCATATATATATATATATATATATATATATATATATATATATATATATATATATATATATATATATATATATATATATATATATATATATATATATATATAATCGGCATAATTATGTTCCGAGCTTTTTTGCTCGGGTGGGGTCCGGGGAGGGGGGGGGGGGGGCTGTTGATCTGGTACTTAACATGCAACAGCTGGTGGGTCACTCCATTCCCTTGGCAGGATGATGGTGGTCTACTGAAAGGTTGTTCTGCCATCAAGCGCACCGCTGCTGAGTACACAAGACCTAGTGTACAGGGAAAGAGTGTACACAAGACCTAGTGTACAGGGAGGGAGTGTACACAAGACCTAGTGTACAGGGAAAGAGTGTACACAAGACCTAGTGTACAGGGAAAGAGTGTACACAAGACCTAGTGTACAGAGAGGGAGTGTACACAAGACCTAGTGTGCATCAAGGGAGTGTACACAAGACCTAGTGTGCATCAAGGGAGTGTACACAAGACCTAGTGTACAGGGAGGGAGTGTACACAAGACCTAGTGTACAGGGAGGGAGTGTACACAAGACCTAGTGTACAGGGAGGGAGTGTACACAAGACCTAGTGTACAGGGAAGGAATGTACACAAGACCTAGTGTACAGGGAGGGAGTGTACACAAGACCTAGTGTACAGGGAAGGGGTGTACACAAGACCTAGTGTACAGGGAGGGAGTGTACACAAGACCTAGTGTACAAGGATGGAGTGTACACAAGACCTAGTGTACAAGGATGGAGTGTACACAAGACCTAGTGTACAGGGAGGTAGTGTACACAAGACCTAGTGTACAGGGAGGGAAGGTACACAAGACCCAGTGTACAGGGAAGGTGTACACAAGACCTAACCAGTTAAAATAAAAATGGAGTGACCATCTTAGGAAAAAGATATCCACAATATATTAACAGATCACGTCACCACCGTACCAACCACCACACTATAATCCTACCCCCCCCCCCCCACCCCACCCAGAACTGCCTACCTGCATTACGCTGCCTACAACACACTGCTATAATACCAAGAACCACCCAGCCTCATAGATGACCTGAGAGACAAGACACCCTGCTACTTGGGAAGAGAACTACCAACAGGGTCTGGAGATGCCTCAGTGTCCTCGCCTCTGATAACAAAACTCACCTGACTAGTCTAAATTTTCCTCTGTTCTATGGCTAGATACACATCTATCGCTACCAGACATATACTGCCACAACTACTTCTTGGAGTAGTAGCCTCAGCCACCAGCAATGTGACCACTGCCTTAACCCCAGCGATGACGAACATAATAAACAAACTGGAAACTATTCAACGAAATCAACAACAACAGACAAACTAGGGTTCAGGTCAGCGAAGATGCTACAAAATAAAGCTAAGGAGTCCATGGTCACAAGAGACTAAAATGAAATTCCCACCAGACGTGAGGTAATAAAACCAGTCTAATGAAGATCACCTCCCACTGAAACAACACAAAACGTTCCTTCAACCTCACAGACATACCAAGAGTCATAACCGTACCAAGTGTTTACAACAACCTACTGAGCCCCCCCCCCCCCCTCCCCCATGGTCATGGAATCTTATATATTAATACTCGTACCTAAGAATAAAGGAACAAATTCCAAGAAGATTCCTATAATAAAGGAACTAAAATTGGACTGAAATAAAAGACAAACTCACATAGACATACACGACTCAAGGTGAATTCCAACACTGAATCACAAGATTATTCAATACCACCGACCCACCATATACAGTATACCAACACACAAGCAGACCACAAAGATCCAAAGGTCTTCTGGATTAAAGTTAAAAATCTTATGGGAACCAACTCAGCAGAAAACAGCTACCTTATAGACAACAACGGCAAAAAAATCTCCGAACCATAACTCAAAGAACCAATATTCAGAACATTTTGGAGCGACATTTACCAAATCACGGATGAGGACAACCGAAACTTCAGCAGAGAACAGACGGTGAGAACACTTGAACCAAAACACAGACAAATGGCAACAATCCAGGACAATCAACCTCAACATGTTAGACAATAACGACCCATTAATTGCTCCAATAACTACACACGACATAAAAACAATTGCCAGCTTCAAGAATAAATCGCCCGGAATAAGTTAAATAAACAAAACCGTGCTGCAAAACACCACCACCAATGATCAAACAGCTTACAGACATCTTCAATGCTTCAATAACAGTCGGAATATTCCCATCAAAATTTAAAATGGCCAAAATAAGACTCGTTCTAAAACAAGTAAAAATCCCAACACAGGCATAAAACCACAGACCCATATCACTCCTCGAAACACTTGGCAAAATCCAGGAAAAAATAATAAACCATAGACTAAGAAACTACCTAGAACACGAAGACAAATACAACCAGAGAAATCACGGCTGTAGGAAAAGCCGAGGCACCAACACTGCAATAGCCTTAATATACGAATCCATCGCAAATGCAGCCAACAACAGAAACTAATGCAACATAGTACTTAGAGATGTCAACAAAGCCTTCTATAAAGTATGGCATGAAGGACTCAAATATAAGATCATTCAACTTAACATACCACCCAACATCACGGCTCCCCTCTGCAACAAGCCAAACTAGTCACCGACAACTACATTGGACAAAACGTCATCCTTTATAGTGGAGTACCCCAAGGCAGCAACACATTACCAACACTATACACCATATATACAGCGGACATGCCCAAACCAAGAAATTCAGAGTACATAGCATACATAGACGACGTAACTCAAATCATACAATACCCAGGAAAATCCAAACAAATGATGGTAATCAGAACAGGGAGAGAAAGCGAAACCATATACAATTACGAAAGTAAATGGAAAATTAAAACAAATACGCAAACACTGAAGATAATTCATATCGCAAAAACCAGACCCTACCCCATCATTGTCAACAACCAAAATATACCATAGGTAGAAAATGGGAAAATCCTTGGCCTCAAAATCACAAGAAGCGGCCATACTCCCACATATCAAAGAAAGAATCGCAATAGCCAAGACCCAACTAACTAAACTCAGAAGATTCCGTAAATTAAACACCAATATACAACTACACCTTTATACAGCACTAGTCAGACCACACCTGGAATATCCCCCAATTCCACTTAACACTATAACAAAAATAAATAAACACAAAATATAAGCAGTCCAAAACGTAGCCCTCAGAAGAGCAGCAAAACTCGGACCACTATATACAAAAACTGCCAGCGAGCTACACACAGAACGTAACCTAACCACAATCAACATCAGAACGTACACTCAAGCCTTAGAAATATGGGAAAAGTTACAAGAACTAGAAGAATCCACATTATAACAACTAATGCAAGAAGACCTTACCACAACACACAGCTGGTGGCCAGAGAGCATAACAGACGACGACACAGAACCAATATATACACCAACTACCTTAGCTTAGATTAGTTTAGCTTGTCTTCCCTTGCCGGAGTGGACCTGCGGAAATGTTGTAGTGGCAGACATAAACCCGTCCCCGCAAGGTGGATAGCCCACCTGCTATCAAATCTCCCACTTTATTTACCACTTCCTAACCTTTACCTTCCTCCTACGTCGCTTTCCATCTTCAGAGCAAACGGCTCTCTTCTCTCCATCATCATCATCATCATCATCATATATACCACACTATGATGACCCAGGCGAGAAACACATCGCCAGAAATATATGTAAAAATAAATAAATATATATGTTTATCCCCAGACCACAGAAGAGCAACTCAGAAGCTATAACAGTACACACGAGGAAAGCTCCTGGTGGTATATATAGATCAAGAAACACCAACACACGACCATTATCCGATATCATAATGATTAAAACTATCACTACAACTTAACTACAATCACCCAGAAAAATTTAGACATCATCATTGTATACTATCGTAAATACAATATCTGGCTGGACGAATATATATATAAATTTTAAGGAAATCCAAAGGCCTCGCTTAATGTGTGCAGCCTCGTACTGTTCGCTTACTAGTTTTCAAAGTAGCCATCATCATCAACCTATATCTCCCTCCTATGATAAGAATGAAGCCAAGAACCAACAAGATCAACTCCCTCCTTCTTCAACTACCAGATAAACTCTTGGAAAGATCAAAGAACAACAATCACTTGACGAGAAAGTAGGAATATATTAATGATAATAATAATAATAATAATGAGATTTCAGAAAAAAATGGATTCATAAAAAGTAAATCCACACTTACAGAAACAGGACAAAAGCTTAATTATGTAACTCAACTCTAAGAGACATTACGATGGTCTTTGGCTAAAAATATGTCACTTAAGTCTTCTCGCCGGCACTTGGTGGAAGAAAGTAAGATGGTCGAACTAAGGATTCTGAGGATAACTCACTCCAATGGGCGAACGCTTTCACCTCCCAATGTGGCGCCGCCAAGCGCCCGGAAAGTAAACAAAATAATTATCAGGCAATGAATAAAGGGAGGAAGACAAAGAATTCGGCGAAATCTGGATTTTCTATTGTTTTTATTGAATAATCTGGAGTTATCGTACAATATCATGTAAGGTGCCAAGTGCTTAATGTGTTTTTTACTTTCCGGCTGCTTGGCGACGCCAATGTAGCAAGAGGGTGAGCCATCCTACTATACTCTCAGAACCCTTAGTCCAGGGGTGTCAAACTCATTTGCCAAGGCGGGCCAGATTTAATGAGTACACAGTATGCGGGCCAAGTAACATAATTATGGACACTTCGCAATCACCTCTTAGGTGTGGCTCACCGATAGAACGCAGAGGGTCAGCGTAGATGGTGTTAAATCTGAGTGGGGCCGTGTAACCAGTGGGGTTCCCCAGGGGTCAGTACTAGGCCCACTCTTGTTCATAATCTACATAAACGATTTAGATACTGGGATCAGCAGTGACATAAGCAAGTTTGCGGATGACACCAAAATAGGGCGGCAAATTAATTCAGGGCAGGATGCAAATGCATTACAGGAGGATCTAAATAAACTGCAGGGGTGGTCTGAAAAATGGCAAATGAAATTCAACACCAGCAAGTGCAGCGTACTTAATATTGGAAGAACAAATACTTAAAATGTATACAGCCTGAACAACATCAACCTAGAGAAGTCGACTTGTGAAAGAGACCTAGGGGTACTTGTAAGCCCGGACCTACGGCCTAGAAAACAGTGCGTTAATGTTCGAAATAAGGCAAACAGAGTATTGGGTTTTATATCTAAAAGTGTAAGTAACAAGAGTGCAGAGGTCTTATTGCAACTATATCTTGCGCTAGTTAGGCCGCACCTCGATTATGCGGTTCAGTTCTGGTGCCCCTATTATAGAATGGATATAAATTCACTAGAGTCGGTGCAGCGAAGAATGACAAAAATGATTCAGGGACTTAGAAACCTTCCATATCAGGATAGGTTAAAGAAACTTAAATTGCATTCCCTAGAAAGACGAAGAGTGCGGGGAGATATGATAGAAGTATTTAAGTGGGTGAAAGGAATCAATAAAGGGGATATAGATAAAGTTCTTATAATATCCGAGCAGGATAGGACTCGGAGCAACGGATTCAAGTTGGATAAGTATAGGTTTAGGAGGGAGATAGGAAGAAACTGGTTCACAAATAGGGTGGTGGACGAGTGGAACAAGCTTAGCAACTTTGTAGTAAGTGCGGGAACTCTGGAAAGTTTCAAAAGGAGGCTAGATAGATTCATGGATGATAGAGAGTGGTAGTAACTCTCGACAGGAGCTGCCATGCACAGGCCAACCGGCCTATTGCAGACTCCTTATTTTCTTATGTTCTTATGTTCTTATGTGAGTAGTACGACAAAATAAGAAAGGTGGATTTAGTCTGCGCTCGTGCGAAACCCTTAAAAACAAACAAATCAGGTGTTTACTTCCCTTGATCAATCTTATTGTTTGCTACTGCTGCTTCCTGATAATTGGCACCTCTTGGTATGGACCAGTGCATCAAAGTTTGGCACTGACGACTGAGCTGAAGCAACCTTCAGTATTGAATTAAGGTGCGCATCAGTAAGTTGAGACCGAAGCCGAAACTTGTTCAAGTTCCTCACAGAAGAGAGTTGTTCACAGACATATGTACTTCCGAACATTGACATAATCTTTGAGGCAAAACATTTAATCCTGGGATAATATGGTCCAAAATATTGATAAAATGTGCCAACATCAACACTCGAAAACTTGTTCCTCAACACAGAATCACACTGGAGCTCAATTATTTTATTCAGCTGAGGGATACACTCACTATTTAGTTTTAGCTCCTCAAGGTAAGGCTGGAGCAGCAAGTGGGCCGTGGGCCGCATGCAAGAGTGTGTCGGGCCGCATGTTTGACACCCCTGCCTCAGTCGAATTTAATAGGGAGACCTTAACACGTACTAGGAGAGACTCGCACTCATCAGCAGCGTTCTTATGGAAGCGTTTTTGTAAATGTTTTATAATGTTTTATTTTGTCAGCCTGTAATGTAAACATTTTTATATGGAATATTTTGTATTGTTTTGATGACCTTTTTATAGGAATAACTTTACTGTTTCCTGGTGTATATGAAGATTTGTATTTTTTAATGTTTGAATATAATTTTATTTATTTTATATTTTTCTGATAAATAATTTTAGTAATTTATTACTAGTTTTTCGGGTTTTTAATTATTCTAATATTTTCAAATATATTTTTTATCAGGTTATAATTTTTTTAATGTGTTTACTGTAAATTAGTGTTTATCCTTATTTTCTTGTTTATATTTTATATCGGCATAAAACGGTTTTTTTACTATCATATAATAAAGTTTCAGGAGGAATATACAACAAGTAGCTATGAAATGTTTAGATGTTTTCTCTACTGTGCCAATCACCGCTGGGGGGGGGGGGGGGGCTGCGGAGGGGCTTGGAGAGGGGCTGGGGGGCTGCGGAGGGGCTTGGAGAGGGGCTGGGGGAGGGGACTGAGATCGTGTCGCCGACCCAACCTGAAGTAACCACACCTAACATAGCCTAACCTAACCTAACCAGGAAAAGTGATGGGAAATCCTTACATAAAAATCCCCAAGTTCAGCATTATTGTCCCCCTCCGTCACCACATAGCGGGGAGTTAAAGAGGCGGGAGATAAGCGAGCCATCCCCAGGTGTGTGGACATGTGTGCAGGTCTTGCAACACCACCTGGCTGAGGGGATATAATGGAGGCAAGAAGAGATTAAACAAAAAAAGATGTATGAACCCCTCTTGTGTGGTAATGGCCGCCGCTCTGTAGTGTACCATGTAGCTTAGCAGGGAGCAGGGGGCAAGGAGGAGGGAGGAGGGAGCAGGGAGGAGAAAGAGGAAACAGGAGGGGGTCGCGCGGGAATATCTTTAGGAGAGTTGTCACCACATGGGGGCAGCAGTCAGCGCCCTCTTGACTATAACGAGGATGACGGGACGAAGGCACTAACAGAGCTGTCATCAGGTGGCTTGAGAAGGTTCTGTCACCAGGTGGGTCAAGAAGGTTCTGTCACCAGGTGGATCAAGAAGGTTCTGTCACCAGGTGGATCAGGAAGCTTCTGGTAGTGTGTATATCACACAAAGCCTCTGTATGACACACCACCAGATACTTATCACTGATCTCTCCTCCTCCTCTCCCCTTCCTCTCGTGTTCTCACCCTCTCTCTCCTCCTCCTCTCCCCTTCCTCTCGTGTTCTCACCCTCTCTCTCCTCCTCCTCTCCCCTCCTCTCGTGTTCTCACCCTCTCTCTCCACACTCTCTTATACTGTTACCGCGTTCTTTTTTTTTTTTTTGGTGGGGTTTAATATCCACGGCCATCGAGCTTGATACTGGCAGCCTTTGTGCGAGATTCTTAACAGCAGAAAGAGATTGTCCCTTGCAGAAAATGTACCGTAACTGATTGTAAGGACTTGGTGCACAAAAGACCACTCTCCACCTCCCCTACCCTACCTTCCACTGACTGCCCGCCCCGAGCTCTTGTATGCCCGCTTGGCTTCACATCAATGCCATATTGTTGTGGACGAATATAACAGCCACCAACGACAATAGCAAAGAGAGACTCTCTCTCTCTCTCTCTCTCTCTCTCTCTTTCCTTCCTTGTGTCATATTATCTCCTTCGTTCCTTTAGCTCTGTCAAGATCGACGTCATGGACAAAGGAAGATTCACGAAGGAAAAAGAAAAAGGTGATGTTGGATGGAGTTGATCATCACCTCTTGAAGAATACTGACACCCAGGGAAGGAGAGGAGCTTTGAGCGACCAGCCAGCAAGATGGTGTGGGTTTCTAGTGTCGGGTTTCAAGCACATTCGAAAATTCCAAAAAAAAAAATTAAGAATGAAAGAGTAAAAAAAACGGGGGATTACGTAAACAAATGGGAGGATGAAGAAGGGGGAAGATAAAGAGAGGAAGGGGGAGGAGAAGGAGGAAGGATAAAGGGTGATGTGAAAGCCTGTGTAGTAGTCGTAGTTGTACAAGCCGCACGTGTTAAATGGGGACCCCACTCTACCCCCTACTACTCTCCCTCGAAGCTAATCCTCCATCCAACATCCCTGAGAGAGAGAGAGAGAGAGAGAGAGAGAGAGCGGAGCAAATGGACACACACGCACACACGCACACACATACACACACACACACACACTAACACGGGGAGACACGTATTTAACATCTCTTTTACCTCTAGGGAAGCGAGAGAGGGGGCACCACTATCCTCCTCCTCCCCTCCTCTCCCCAGGTGTGGTAAAGAGGGTGGGTCACGGCCGCCATTATAAGGACGAGGCGTGTGTGCTAAGCTGCCCAGTTTGTACCGCCCACTATCTCCGCTCCTCCCCCTCTATCTCTCTCTCTCTCTCTCAATTCCTCCAACTTTGTATCTCTTTATCCTTCCATCTTTCTAGCCATCCATCATTCGATCCTTCCATTATTCTACCTTTCTATACTTCAATCTTATTTCCCTCTCTCTTCTATTCCTTCAGCCTCAATGAATTCAACTTCTAGTTTTTTTTCTCACTCGATTCCCTTTACCCTCCATCTATCCGCCTTCCATCACAGCCCCTCAACCCCATCTAGAGAGAGAGAGAGTGAGAGAGAGTGAGAGTGAGAGAGAGAGAAAATGAAGGGGTTGTGAAAAGGCGAAAGGGAAAGATGATAAAAGTTACACACACATATCACCATTTGAATAATACGATACAATAAATACAAGTGTCATTATGATGCGCCCTCTTAACTCAGGTATGATGTATGTGAGGTAAAAATAAAATAAACATATAGATCGAGATGTATTTTAGTGGGCATAAAAAACTTGTGCGCATCAGTCGTGGCCTCGCTGGTGGTCTGCTGCGGAGGACTTCCAGCTGCCTTGTTTACCTGTGTTTAGTTATGTAGGTAAGTGATAATTATGACGGTACGTGATTGAGTTTGAGGACACACACATACACATATTATATATATATACACACGCGGGGATAACTTACTTGCCTTCCATTCTATAAAGCTATACCGTAAAATTTGTAAAACACCAAACAAAATACAAGAGAGAAGCGTCAGTTTAAGTTCAGTAATATCTTGCGAGGTGTTGCTAAACCGCCAAGGTAAACACTAACACCGAATGATAATATATTATTAAACTAAAATAAAACACCGTATGATTTTCTTTTACGACATATACAGAGAAATATCTCTAAGAGGCTACGACTTTTTATCAAAACATCACTTATATAAATACTGACATTGTTATTGAGAATGAAGATAATATTGGCAAGGAATATTAAACTTAGGCATTAAATAAAAAGTAAGATTTTTTGTTTAAGACACTTTGATAAATAAATAAATACACACCTCACGTCACACTAATATACTTGGGCGGTATCAACCATTGTTTGTGCCGAGTTTTTCTGTTTGTTTCCCCCCCGAGTGTCAATAATGGTGAGAGAGAGAGAGAGAGAGAGAGAGAGAGAGAAACAATTTCTTTACTCTTTCCTAACCATTAAAGAGCTATGTAAGAGAACTTGTTGCCTGTAAGAATAACACGAGTATCAATAACACTACGTTTGTTTTCTTTGTAACACCTGTAACTGAAATTCTTGTGGACGACTCATCTATGAGAGCGACTCACTCATAAGGGCTACCCACCTATGAGGACGACCTGCCTATGAGGACGACCTACCTGTGAGGACGACCTACCTGTGAGGACGACCCACCTATGGGGACGACCAATCTATGAGGACGACCTACCTGTGAGGACGACCTACCTATGAGGACGACCCACCTATGAGGACGACCTACCTGTGAGGACGACCTACCTGTGAGGACGACCTACCTGTGAGGACGACCTACCTGTGAGGACGACCTACCTATGAGGACGACCTACCTGTGAGGACGACCTACGTATGAGGACGACCTTCCTATGAGAACGACCTACCTATGAGGACGACCAACCTATGAGGACGACCTACCTGTGAGGACGACCTACCTATGAGGACGACTCACCAAAGAGGACGACCTATCTATGAGGACGACCTACCTATGAGGACGACGTGGCCGAAGACACCACTGCCGGCAGCCATGAGGGAACAGTTCCAGCGGTGGTGCCGGAACTGATGCTGGCACTCCCGGATGCCAGTACGGGAACCCTCGCTGATGGACACGATGGCATCCGGTGCCTTGGTGCAGATGCGGCGCTGGCGGGCGGTGAGACCTGGCACTCTGGAACACAGCAAGTTGGCACCCAGGGCCACCACAGACGACACAGCCCTAGAGGAGGAGGGGGGGGAGAAGAGACAGAGTGAGGTGCTGGAGGCGATAACTGTGGTGTGTGTGTGTGTGTCTAGTGTGTGACTGTAACAAAACACACACACACACACACAGACACAGACAGACAGACAGACAGACAGACACACACACACACACACACACACACAATAATATCCTGTAATACAAACTATCAATGATTAGCCTAAATAATATCACCGAAAATAAATATGAACAATTATTTTCTTCTACACATTATTAACACACATCATGAAGCTACACGAGGCAACGGGAGAAACAGAAAGCTGAGAGGCAACGGGAGAAACAAAGCTTAAAGGCGACGAGAAAAACAGAAAGCTTAGAGGCAACGGGAGAAACAGAAAGTTTAGAGGCAACGGGAGAAACAGAAAGCTTAGAGGCAACGGGAGAAACAGAACGCTTAAAGGCGACGAGAGAAACAGAAAGCTTAGAGGCAACGGGAGAAACAAAATTTAGAGGCAACGGGAGAAACAGAAAGTTTAGAGGCAACGGGAGAAACAGAAAGCTTCGAGGCAACGGGAGAAACAGAACGCTTAAAGGCGACGAGAGAAACAGAAAGCTTAGAGGCAACGGGAGAAACAAAATTTAGAGGCAACGGGAGAAACAGAAAGTTTAGAGGCAACGGGAGAAACAGAAAGCTTAGAGGCAACGGGAGAAACAGAAATCTTAGAGGCAACGGGAGAAACAGAACGCTTAAAGGCGACGAGAGAAACAGAAAGCTTAGAGGCAACGGGAGAAACAGAAAGCTTAGAGGCAACGGGAGAAACAGAAAGCTTAGAGGCAACGGGAGAAACAAAAATTAGAGGCAACGGGAGAAATAGAAAACTTAGAGGCAACGGGAGAAACAGAAAGCCACGAGGCAACGGGAGAAACAGAAAGCTTAGAGGCAACGGGAGAAACAGAAAGCTTAGAGGCATACAAATATACAAACAGAATACATTTAACCTATACAAGTCTCAATATGTAGACACGTAGATATTTGAGTTTATGTATACATGTAGATATATACATACACAAGACCCGCCTGAAGGTGCAGGAGGTGTGTGGCGGAGGACCAACACCTGCGTGACTGTGAGACATTTGGTGGAGACCCCTGAGGGAGCCGTCGTCATCCAGGTACAGGTAACACACTCACCTGACCTCTTCCATCCTCCTCACCACTCACCGCTGTGTGTGTGTGTGTGTGTGTGTGTGTTTTAAACTGTGTGTACAGGATTAAGTAGACGTGGTGCTAATGAGTGTCGATCTGAGAGTGAGATATACCTCTCTCTCTCTCTCTCTCTCTCTCTCTCTTTGTCTGTCTGTCTGTTGTTATCACCTGCCTGAGAGAGAGAGAGAGAGAGAGAGAGAGAGAGAGAGAGAGAGAGAGCAGGTAGCATAGGTCATTAAGGCTTGTGACCACCCAGCCTACCTAACCTACCACTAGAATCCCCCCCCCCCCCCTCTGCTCTATGTCTTTCCATGAATGTGTAATGAGTCCCTCTCTCCCTTGTATGGTGGCGGAGGCTGTCACACGGCGCCATTATTTATTTTTAACTTCACCTGTTCACAACCCACCTGGGATTTATTAATTACAGGTGTGTATGGTAGTGAGGTGTTTATTTTGTGTGTGTGTGTGTGTGTGTGTAGTACAAATATTCAGGGAAAATTCAGTCATATCTTATAAAACACCTGAAATTATGCACCATTGACTTTTAGTTCCACACACACACACACACACACATACTGTGATGAGAGATTTCAATGCATCATAGGTAGGCTAGGTACCCTATTGGGGTGGGCGGGGAGGGATGGACGGGGGGGGGGGGATGGACGGGGGGGGGATGGCCGGGGGAGGGATGGCTGGGGGAGGGGTGGGGGTGGGGTGGGTGGGGCAGGAGAGGAGCGGGGCAGGGGAGGAGTGGGGCGGGGGATGGGTGGGGTGGGCGGGGGAGGAGCGGGGCGGGGGAGGAGTAGATCGGGGGAGTACCTGTTATATTCTTCAGGAAATATGAGTGAATGTTTAAATGGGTTCACAGATAAATGGGTTCACAGTCTTAATGGGGTTCACAGTCTTAATGGGGTTCACAGATTAATGGGGTTCACAGTCTTAATGGGGTTCACAGATTAATGGGGTTCACGGTCATAATGGGGTTAAGGGGTTCACAGTCTTAATGTGGTTCACAGTCTTAATGGGGTTCACAGTCATAATATGGTTCACAGTCTTAATGGGTTCACAGTCTTAATGGGGTTCACAGTCTTAATGGGGTTCACAGTCATAATGTGGTTCACAGTCTTAATGGGGTTCACAGATTAATGGGGTTCATAGTCTTAATGGGGTTCACAGTCATAATGGGGTTCACAGTCATAATGGGGTTCACAGTCTTAATGGGGTTCACAGTCTTAATGGGGTTCACAGTCTTAATGGGGTTCACAGTCTTAATGGGGTTCACAGTCTTAATGGGGTTCACAGATTAATGGGGTTCACGGTCATAATGGGGTTAAGGGGTTCACAGTCTTAATGTGGTTCACAGTCTTAATGGGGTTCACAGTCATAATGGGGTTCACAGTCTTAATGGGGTTCACAGTCTTAATGGGGTTCACAGTCTTAATGGGGTTCACAGTCATAATGGGGTTCACAGTCATAATGGGGTTCACAGTCATAATGGGGTTCACAGTCTTAATGGGTTCATAGTCCTAATGGGGTTCACAGTCCTAATGGGGTTCACAGTCCTAATGGGGTTCACAGTCTTAATGGGGTTCACAGTCTTAATGGGTTCAGAGTTAACCAAGATACACCGCCCATTATCATAACAGCGGCGCCACTCTGCAAAACTCTGGTATAAACTGATTTAAAACCGTGAGAATAATACCGAGGCAACTTTCAATTGTCTTAAAAATTAAATAGCAAGTTATTTTTACTTCTTCATACAGCGCGTGTGTGATGGCGAGAGCTAAAGTTCCCACTACGATAAATAGTAAAACTTTCTAAAGAGTTTTACTTAACGTTTGTCTTTTGTTCCTGAAAAATACATATTATTGAAAGTCTCTTCGATTTTTTTAGGAAACTCTGTTTATGTGAGAAAGAATAATAATATCCTCCTAAATATTATAACCAGATGTAAATAACCTTTTTAGAGTCTGTTATTTAACCAAATTTAATAGAATTGACAAAATGTAAAAACTAAGATTTCGAGGGAGTGTCGTGTGGCAGGCAGCGGTGTTGACGCTGCCTGCCACAGCGGGAGGTCCAACATATCTCACGGCAGTCAACACCCCCGCTGAGAGCACCAAATACCGGGACAAATTGCTTTGGAGTAGGCCTGCCTTGGGTGGGTGTGGAGGGGGTGTGGAGGGGGTGGAGGTTGGAGTGAAGAGAGAGGAGGGAGATGTGGAGAGGAATGAGAAGGGACAGACGAAGTGGAAAAGGGAAAGAGGGTGTGTGGAAAAGGGGAAGCGGATTATAAAGAGGGCAAGGAAGGGGGATGTGGAGAGGGGAAGAGAGGGGAAAGTGGGTGTAGTAAGGGAGAGAAAGGGGTGTGTGAATGGTGAGGGAGGGCTGTATGGAGAGGGGTGTGAGGGGGGGGGGTCTGTATACACTACCGGAACACGAGCAGGGGACAAGAAGTTATTAAGTCAGTATAGGAGATGATCTGGCGGTAAGGAGGCGATCAGTGGAGGACCTGAGCCTTAGACCGCCTGTAGTCTGACCCGGCACTATACCTGGGTGGGGTAGTGGGTGGGGTGATGGGTGGGGTGGAGGGCAGGTGTGATGGGTGGGGTGGTGGGGTTGGGGGGTGGTGGGGTGGTGTGTGGTGGGGTGATGGATTGGGTGTGGGTGGTGGGTGGTGTGATGGGCGGGGTGATGGGGGTGATGAGTAGGAAGGTGGGCGTGGTGAAGGCGGGGTGATGGGTGGGTGATGGGTTAGGTGATGGGCGTGGTGATGGGCGTGGTGATGGGTAGGAAGGTGGGCATTTTGTGATGGGTGGGGAGGTGGGTGGGGTGATGGGTGGGGAGGTGGGCGGTAATGGAATAACCTGGTAGTGTGGTGGGCAGGCGAGTTATCAGTGACCCATCTCTTCCCTACACATACTTACACTGTCCACACACACACACACACACACACACCAATTAGCGTCGTGTTTACAGGTAACCTCTACTGCGGGAGAACTCGTGTGTGACGTATCCAGGTAATACTTCGCCGTGATGTCATGTGTTCGTCAGCGTGTCTCTCTTTCTCACACTCTCTCTCTCTCTCTCTCTCTCCCTTACTATCTACCCCCACCTCTCTCTCTCTCTCACCCCCTCCCCCTTTCTCACAGTCTTCCCCTTTCTCACAGTCTTCCCCTTTCTCACAGTCTTCCCTTCTCTCCCCCTTACTCATCTTCTCTCTCTCTCTCTCTCTCTCTCTCTCTCTCTCTCTCAAAAGACAAACATCTCCATACTGTGAGATGCCAGGGAGCTTAGATAGAGAACCTGACCCTCACACAGGCGGTCACTCGAGGTCTGTTTCTTATTTACACTTGATTTGGTTTTCTTTATCATGGAGGCGACAGGAGATTTCCATCCACTGGTGTGTGTGTGTGTGTGTGTGTGTGTGTGTGTGATTGAAGGCCTTTAAAAATGCTGTGTTATTGGTAAATGTTAAGAATAAGCTACAGTGACAGAAAAACAAATGGATAAGTCCTAATATTAGTAAAAAAACTTCAAGAGCAATGACTGAAATGCACAGAAAAGAGAAAATTGAGATACTTTGGTCATATAATTAGGGATGAGGGAATAATAACAAATCTCAATGGGCGAAGTTGAAGGTAGGAGGGCCAGGGGAAGGCAGAAACTGGGTTGGGTGAGTGAAATTAAAAACTGGGTCCTCAGAGAGATACAAAACCTTAAGAGGATTGATAAAAACAGCCCGAGAACATTTAGAGTGGAGGGCTGTGGTCGACAACCCTCAGATATGAAGACGGTACTCCGATTGATTAAAGATGGGGGAATGATGGGGGTTGAGTTGGAGTAGTATTGGGTGGGGAGGAGTATACTGTAGTGGGTGGAGTGGGAGGGGTGGCGGTGAGAACAGTTACTATTCTTAAGAGGCATCAAGATCGTCTGGTCAGCAGTAACAGGCCTCTCATCAACAACTTCTCACACTCATCCATCAACGACCCGTGGGTCATGATGCTTAAGGAGTAGTACGTTAATTTTCCCTCCAAACAGAGAGAGAGAGAGAGAGAGAGAGAGAGAGAGAGAGAGAGAGAGAGAGAGAGAGAGAGAGAGAGTTGGGTAATTTATTTATTTTTATCCCCAGTTCCGGGAAAAGACAAGATTATAGTATGTTGTCAGGATTTGAGGATATATATATTGAAGCATTACACACACACACACACACACACACACACACCAGGACAAGTCACAGTATATCCCTGTTGAGGTGCAGCAGTTGACACCAACGGAGTCTACTGGTCGGATCTGTTAACAGGAGACATGTAACTCTCTGGTAGTCAAAGTAACTCCCAAGGAACTAATTGACAGCCACGACTGACAGGTAACAGGTCTGTGAGAAGAAGAGAAACACACACACAACGACTTTAAATCACGACATATACCTGTAGAGGATAAACAGCAAAGGTGAAGGACGTTGGGAAATCTCAAGGCCAAAGAATTGTGTAAATTGTGATTAAGTCGAGGAGCGGCAGTACAGTAGTGTGGGGCAGCTGGTGAAGAGGACCACTGGGTTAGGTAAGACGTGTGGAGGTGCAGTTGGTCCTCACATTACTGGACAAAGATAGATAGTGTCGGGCTGAACCTGTATATATTATAGTCAGGTAGTACAGAGAGACAGCTTACACGCACCTCAACTTCAGGAAGATTTGAATATATTTACATATAAAACTGTGGATCTTAAGAGGTATAAGCCAGAGCTGCAACACTAAGTACCTACCGTCAGTGTCCAGGGGCCAACTATAAAGAACTATCGACTTATCACCAGGTTTTGTTTTTAGTTGAGGTTTATTGTCCTGTGTCGGGATAGTCTCACTCGTCGACATAAGCATTCTCGCCACACGACAATTTCCCACAGCTGTGTCGATGTCACCGAACAACCGCACCACAGACCACCTAGTCACCACCAGCCCGACGAGACAAGACCTTAAGAAAATAAATGTGTGGTTGGTGTAAGACGACTGAACACGGAACTCTTGAGACAGTGATCCTCAGCGGCTACAAAGAGGACTCGTCAAGCGTTGTCTGATCTCTCACCACTGAGGCCATCACCTCTTTCTTCCACAAAGACCTGATCGAAACCGCTAAGACTTCTTTCTGTGGAAGTGACTGAGGGAGGAGGTGAAGAAGACTTTGATCTTAACCACTAACATTCCAGTTCCTGAAGGAGGGAGTAAAGAAGACCCATGTACTTGGAGGAGAAGAGTGATGGCCAGGACACGAAGGAGGCGACGTAGGGTATAGTAGTGAGTGTAGACAAGTGGAGGGTGGCCGGACAGCGTGTGGTGAGCAGGTGGTGTAGGCTGCCTGGGACACCGTGCTGATGACAAGTTATAGGAGTAATAATGATGGTACTACAACTACTACTACTAGTACTACTGCTACTACTACTACTACGGCCTCCATCCTCCCCCAATAGCCACACCTTCGCCGCCATTTTATTGCCTTAAAATTAAATATCCTAGTACACAAGTAGCTATCCTAGCTGTGTTGAGTTAGTTGAGCCGCAGATCTATGCGGCATTCAGTGACTGTTGCCTCATAGTTAATATCTGCAACTGTTGTCGGCTTTGTGGCCGATGCTCTCGTTCCCCTGAGGAAGAGCAAAGCTGACCTATGGAGAGAGAAGGACAGTCGACATCTCATCCAGGTTGAAACATAACTTCTGAGCTGCTGCATCTGTTCGGATAGCACCCCGGCGAGTCTGGCGTAGAAGCATCTTGCACTTGGTCCCATCCCACCAGAGGTTGTGAACACTAGAGGAGTGAAGCTGCCTTGATCAACGTTCTGAATTCTCTCCCCGTATTCCCTTATCTTGTCGTTCTCGTTCCTCCTGTGTGCAGCATCGAGAGCTAAGTTACAGTGACATGCGGCCATGGGATAAAAAATCCTGATGTCGAAGAAGGCTCGCTGTCCCTGCGTCCAGAATCCTCGAGCACTGACGTCAACACGGGCTTTGTTGCATGTATTTGAAGTCCTATGTTGAAATTCTCACCGTCCAATGGAAGGAGGGTCGGTTCTACCCTGAAATCACGGCAGATTTCCTTCAACATATTTGCTGTGAGATGCCTTACTTCGTCATGCCTCATGCATATGAAGCCCCTTTTCTTGCACACCATGGCTTGATCGACGTCATAGGAAGAGCTACACACGCATTGGGAGGGCAAACCTTCTACTGGCCTACAGTACGTTAGAGCATTGGCATCTGTAAATTCTTGTTTATTGAGATTGAAACCATTTGCCTTATTGGTAACGTAGTTAACCAGTTCGAGGCGCCCACCTCCTGTGTTATAGCTTCTTTTTTTCTTCAAATTCTCTGGTACTTGCAGCAACAGTTGCTGCAACTTATCACTTTAGCCGTGCTGTCGTTCTATCGTAATGGACCTTCGAATCTTGTTTACTTCACTGTATCCACCTCCCCTGTTGCGTTCTGAGCTATTATGTGGTCCGTGAGGGCTGCCGTGAGCTGAACTGAGTTTTGATGTTTGGTGGCAGCAATCTCCTCTGGATTGGTCAGTCCCATTCATCCCAGTCTCGGTGATAGTGCAAGGAGTGATCTTTCCGCTGGGGTTTAGTGAGGGTGTTTCACTAATTTGGGAGTGAAATTGACGCTGATAGCTATAATAGCTTTAATAATAATAATAACAAACAAACAAACAAACAACAACAATAATAATAATAACAATAATAATATTAATAATAATAAAAATAATGATAAAACTAATAATACAAATATTTATATTAATAATAATAATAATAATAATAATAATAATAATAAATATTTTTATTATTTTAGAGTCGTCTTCATACTTGTCTATTACGCGCGTGCGCGCGCGCGCGCGTGTGTGTGTGTGTGTGTGTGTGTGTGTGTGTGTGTGTGTGTGTGTGGTCAGGTTGATGGACCATAAACACACAATATTGTCCATCAATTTCTTCTTCCTCTCATTTTCCTTGTTGGTTAATGTTGTGTAGTGAGAGACAGCTGGGGGCGAGAGAGCCCTTGAGGGAGCCCACTACACAGGAGAGGGCTAGTGAGGGCGGCGGCACCACCGCCATCGCCGCCACCACCGCCACCACCACCGCCGCCACCCATATCCCAACAATCTGGTGCTGTCGGGGGGGGGGGGGGGGGGAGATACACTATTAGGAAAGAGGAGAGTGAGAGGGGGAAGAATGATGGAGGAAGAGATGTAGTGGAGGGGAGGAGGAAGGAAAGGGGGGAGGGGAGGAAGGATGAAGAAGGAGGGAGGGAGGGAGGGAGGGAAGAAGGAAGGAAGGGAGGGAGGTAGGGACGGAGGGACGGAGGGAGGGAGGGAGGAAGAAGAAAAAGGGAGGGAAGAAGGAAGGAAGGGAGGGAGGGAGGGAGGGAGGGAGGGAGGGGGGGTGGGTCGGCTCCAGCACCACCAAAGCCCGGGTTCGTTCATTGAATTCATCAGATGTTGAGGATAAAACCGAGATGAAACACGATCACCTGAGCCATGCTGAGGTGAAGAGCGGGGAGCGGGGAGTGGGGAGTGGGGAGGGGAGGGGGAGGGAAGAGGGGAGGGGGATAGTGGGGAATGGGTGGGAGATGAAAGGAGGATGGAGGAAAAGGGAGGAAGGGATTATGAGGGGGTCTAAAACACAACATCTACAGTCTCAGTACAATTTTACCGCCATTTTGTCACCTGTCTCTCCTTTAAACAGACGCTGGTAGACCACATTTAGCGTTTGACACCAACGAGATTTCTATTTGTGGTTTGTGACCTCTCGTGACCCCGTCTGACCTATACAGTAACTGGAGAACTGTGGTAAGGTCACCCCAGCTCGCTACTGACCCTTACCAACACCATCGCAACCTCCTGCTCCTGCTCCTCCTCCTCCTCTTGCTCCCTCTTCCCTTCACCACCTGAGGGAAGAAGAGGAGGGGGGGGGGGGAGGGAGGGAGGGGGAGGAGGAAGAAGGGGGAGCAAGTTGATTGGAGTGGTGGTGGTGGTGGTGGTGGTGGTGGTGGTGATGTTGGTAATACTGGTGGTAGTTGTGGTTGTGGTAGTTATGTTGATAGTGATAGTGGTGGTGGTGATGTTATTGATTGGAGTGGTGGTAGTAGTGGTAATTGTTGTGGTGGTGGTGGTGGTGGTGGTGGTGGGGGTGGTGGTGGTGGGGGTGGTGGTGGTGGGGGTGGTGGTGGTGGTGATGTTGGTAATACTGGTGGTAGTTGTGGTTGTGGTAGTTATGTTGATAGTGATAGTGGTGGTGGTGATGTTATTGATTGGAGTGGTGGTAGTAGTGGTAATTGTTGTGGTGATGTTGGTGGTAGTGGTGGTGACAGTAGTGGTGGTAGATGGTGGTAGAATCAGGCTACTATTTACCCCGACACTAAAACTCTACTCTAACTACCACTCATATGAGAGAGAGAGAGAGAGAGAGAGAGAGAGAGAGAGAGAGAGAGAGAGAGGCAAAAATTCATCTCCCTCAGAGAAAGATTAATATCAACATAACTCCTGACATCAACTATAACTCCTGACATCAACATAACTCCTGACATCAACTATAACTCCTGACATCAACATAACTCCTGACATCAACATAACACCTGACATCAACATAACACCTGACATCAACTATAACTCCTGACATCAACATAACTCCTGACATCAACATAACACCTGACATCAACATAACTCCTGACATCAACTATAACTCCTGACATCAACTATAACTCCTGACATCAACATAACACCTGACATCAACATAACTCCTGACATCAACTATAACTCCTGACATCAACTATAACTCCTGACATCAACTATAACTCCTGACATCAACTATAACTCCTGACATCAACTATAACACCTGCCATCAACTATAACTCCTGACATCAACTATAACTCCTGACATCAACTATAACTCCTGACATCAACTATAACTCCTGACATCAACTATAACTCCTGACATCAACATAACCCCTGACATCAACATAACACCTGACATCAACATAACTCCTGACATCAACATAACTCCTGACATCAACATAACTCCTGACATCAACATAACTCCTGACATCAACATAACTCCTGACATCAACATAACACCTGACATCAACATAACTCCTGACATCAACATAACACCTGACATCAACATAACCCCTGACATCAACATCTGACATCAATACACCACGGACAGTATGATAACATTAACATACTTGAATAAACATACAGTATATACACGCATTGATATTATAATTATATACAATACTATATACTTGTGTCTTTTGTTAATATATTATAATTATCAGCTGTCATCATTGTCTAACCGAACCTAACCTAACCTAATCTAATCTAACCTAACCTAGTATTAGCTGCTTTTATATATTATACATTATATGAATTTTAATTTTTTACTTGAGAATTTGTGATTGAAATTTTGTAAGTAGTGAGTGTGTGACTCTGTGTATGTATAATAATAATAATAATAATAATAATAATAATAATAATAATAATAATAATAAAAGCAAGAAGAAAAAGAATAAAAAGAAGAAGAAGAAGGCGAAGAAGAAAAAGAAAGAAAGAAAGAAAGAAAGAAAGAAAGAGAAACACCTCCCTCTATGAATGAAGAAGAAGCACGTCTTATGTCATCAATACAGGAGGTTTATTAGTAATTTCAGGCATTACACCACTACATTAATATTCATGTCACAGCGTGGTAGTTGTGGCCCTCCTCCACCACCCAGTCCTCCCAGGCAGACAGTTATCGGCTGGAGGCTGTATACTAGTACTAATATTACCGCTGCTCGACCACACACATACACACACGTCTGGCAGCGGTGTCATCAGTACACAAGCGGTCCTAATCTCCCTCCCGCTCCCCTCCTTCTCTGGCAACTGTCTACTTCTGACAATGCGTTGTGGTAACGTGTTCTTGTACCTCATAACTACAGTCATTCAAGTAAGATAGCTGTCAACTTTGCCATTCAGCCATGTCAAGTAGCGATCACATACGTCTGGCAGCGATCACACACGTCTGGCAGCGATCACATACGTCTGGCAGCGATCACATATGTCTGGCAGCGATCACACACATCAGGCAGCTATCAAACAGGGAGGTCCTACCGCCTGGGAAGATATTGGAAGCATAATGTGTCGTCTAATGGTAGACCCTGCAGCCATATGGCATCACGAAATTGTGACCAAGTCCCAGGTTGCTGATCTGACACTCTGCCACATTTACACACAATTGCAGGTCTCAATTGTTTCTCTTACTTTGACAACACAACATACTGTATATATATATCGTTTCTGACTGTTGATCTTTTTTTTTTAATTTTTATATTTCTTTATGGTTCTTTATTATTATTATTATTTGTATTATTATTATTATCATTATTATCAGTGTTGTTGTTATTATTATTATTGTTATTATTATTCTATTCTTTATTATAAATTTTATTTACCTTGAACTAATTATTATTATTATCGTTATTATTATTACATTCTCGCCCCCGAGGCCCCGATGTAGATCAGTAACCTGTGCCCGGGTGGGTTAATCCCCGTAAAAAAAAAAATAAAAAATGTAACCAAACATGCCTGGTGGCGATCACCCATAGTCCGGCAGCGACCACAAATATATACCAGAAATACCATAAATCTATTAGGATCACCTCGTGTCTGTCAAGAGCCATTCATAACTATCATGAATCATACGTTTGGCAGCATCCACACATGTCTGACAGCATCCACACATGTCTGACAGCATCCACACACGTCTGACAGCATCCACACATGTCTGACAGCATCCACACATGTCTGGCAGCTTCCACACACGCCTGGCAGCATCCACACACGCCTGGCAGCATCCACACATGTCTGGCAGCATCCACAAACGTCTGGCAGCTTCCACACATGTCTGGCAGCATCCACACACGCCTGGCAGCATCCACACATGTCTGGCAGCATCCACAAACGTCTGGCAGCTTCCACACATGTCTGGCAGCACCCACACATGTCTGGCAGCACCCACACACGTCTGGCAGCATCCACACATGTCTGACAGCATCCACACATGTCTGACAGCATCCACACACGTCTGACAGCATCCACACATGTCTGACAGCATCCACACATGTCTGGCAGCTTCCACACACGCCTGGCAGCATCCACACACGCCTGGCAGCATCCACACATGTCTGGCAGCATCCACAAACGTCTGGCAGCTTCCACACATGTCTGGCAGCATCCACACACGCCTGGCAGCATCCACACATGTCTGGCAGCATCCACAAACGTCTGGCAGCTTCCACACATGTCTGGCAGCACCCACACATGTCTGGCAGCACCCAAACACGTCTGGCAGCATCCACACACGTCTGGCAGCATCCACACAAGGTCTGGCAGCTTCCACACACGTCTGAGAGCATCCACACACGTCTGGCAGCTTCCACACACGTCTGAGAGCATCCACACACGTCTGGCAGCATCCACACACGTCTGGCAGCATCCACACACGTCTGGCAGCATCCCTACACGTCTGGCAGCACCCACATACGTCTGGCAGATTCCACACACGCCTGGCAGCTTCCACGCACGTCTGAGAGCATTCACATACGTCTGGCAGCATCCACACACGTCTGGCAGCTTCCACACACGTCTGACAGCATCTACACACATCTGACAGCATCCACACACGTCTGAGAGCATCCACACACGTCTGGCAGCTTCCACACACGCCTGGCAGCTTCCACACACGTCTGAGAGCATTCACACACGTCTGGCAGCATCCACACACGTCTGACAGCATCCACACACGTCTGGCAGCATCCACACACGTCTGGCAGCATCCACACACGTCTGGCAGCATCCACACACGTCTGGCAGCATCCACACACGTTTGAAAGCATTCACAAACGTCTGACAGCTTCCACACACGTCTGACAGCATCCACACACGTCCGACAGCATCCACACACGTCTGGCAGCATCCACACACGTCTGGCAGCATCCACACATGTCTGGCAGCCAAGGTATTCTTCCTTCAACACACACACTGGCAGCGACCACACATAATAGGTCATTAACCTGACCACACACGTCTGGCAACGGGGTTATCATCTCGACCACACACATGAGGTAGCGACCACACACGTCTGGCAGCGAGGTTCACCCTGCATGGTGGGCATGAACAAGCTAATCTCCTGTCTTAATTTAATCATCGGCTTTTAACGTGTTAGTGTCGTGGCCGGAGTTTGGTGGCCTGTGATATGCTGCGTGTTGCTGTGATGTGCTGTGAGGTGATGCGTGCTGCTGTGATGTGCTGCGAGGTGATGCGTGTTGCTGTGATGTGCTGCGAGGTGATGTGTGCTGGTGTGATGTGATGCGAGGTGATGCGTGTTGCTGTGATGTGCTGCGAGGTGATGCGTGCTGCTGTGATGTGCTGCGAGGTGATACGTGCTGCTGTGATGTGAGGTGATGTGTGCTGCTGTGAGATGATGTGTGCTGCTGTGATGTGCTGCGAGATGATGCGTGCTGCTATGATGTGCTGCGAGGTGATACGTGCTGCTGTGATGTGAGGTCATGCGTGCTGCTGTGAGATGATGTGTGCTGCTGTGATGTGCTGCGAGGTGATTCGTGCTGCTGTGATGTGCTGCGAGATAATACGTGCTGCTGTGATATGAGGTGATGTGTGCTGCTGTGAGATGATGTGTGCTGCTGTGATGTGCTGCGAGGTGATTCGTGCTGCTGTGATGTGCTGCGAGGTGATGCGTGTTGCTGTGATGTGAGGTTATGCGTGCTGCTGTGAGATGATGTGTGCTACTGTGATGTGCTGCTAGGTGATTCGTGCTGCTGTGATGTGCTGCGAGGTGATACGTGCTGCTGTGATGTGCTGCGAGGTGATACGTGTTGCTGTGATGTGCTGCGAGGTGATATGTGTTGCTGTGATGTGCTGCGAGGTGATACGTGCTGCTGTGATGTGCTGCGAGGTGATACGTGCTGCTGTGATGTGCTGCGAGGTGATACGTGCTGCTGTGATGTGCTGTGAGGTGATACGTGCTGTTGTGATGTGAGGTGATACGTGCTGCTGTGATGTGCTGCGAGGTTATGCGTGCTGCTGTGATGTGCTGCGAGGTGATACGTGCTGCTGTGATGTGCTGTGAGGTGATACGTGCTGCTGTGATGTGCTGCGAGGTTATGCGTACTGCTGTGATGTGCTGCGAGGTGAGGTGATGCGTGCTGCTGTGATGTGCTGCGAGGTGATACGTGCTGCTGTGATGTGCTGCGAGGTGCTACGTACTACTGTGAGGTGATGTGTGCTGCTGTGATATGCTGTAAGGTTCTGTGGATTAGTATGAGATGTTGTAAAATGCTTTGGAATGCTGTGTAAGGTGCTGTGCTGTGCTGTGCTGTGTGCTGCTGATACCTACTGTACCTGGCCACATCCCTTTATACCGAGGTAATTGACGGTAATTGACGCTGTTCCCTCAGACAACAAGACACTGATGACATGAACACCCACATTATAAGATCATCGCCATCACGGACGATCGATAGCGCCTGGCGGTCTACACACAATGAGACGGTGATGGGAGGTACAGTACACCAGACGAACGTTCTCTTCTCCTTTGCCATAAGTGACCATCTTTTACAATACAAGTGAAAGTTAATCAACGGTTATTGTGTGTGTGTGTGTGTGTGTGTGTGTACGTATTTCTAGTAGTACGAAGTGTCCTATGTCAGTCCTTTATACTTATGTGAAAGAGATTAGATTAGTTTACGCTGGGTTAGGGTTAGGATAGGTTAGGTTAAATTAGGCTAAATTAAATCAAACTGGTTCATATCTGGCCATAAATTACCCTTTTTTCCCCATCCGGCTGAGTATACCCGGCTGTTCAAGTATAAATTAAATGAGAGCCGGATCTGCCCTGTAGCCACACCCTCGGTACTGATTATATAATGGGGAATTTTGTCTTGTCTCATGGTATTCCTTAAGGGTGATTTTATTTAAGGGTGATTTTATTTAAGGGTGATTTTATTTAAGGGTGATTTTATTTAAGGGTGATTTTGTTTAAGGGTGATTTTGTTTAAGGGTGATTTTGTTTAAGGGTGATTTTGTTTATGGGCGATTTTATTTAAAGGTGATTTTATTTACGGGTGATTTTATTTACGGGTGATTTTATTTAAAGGTGATTTTATTTAAGGGTAATTATGTTTAAAGGTGATTTTATTTAAGGGTGATTATCGTCCAAACAAGATTTTGTCCAGGAGGAAGAGAGGACCTGGGCGTGGGGGTTGGGGTGGGGGGGGGGGGAGGGTCTCGTCCCAATATCGTAAAATGCCATCAATGGAACAACGCCACAAATGAACACCAGGGGCATGAGTGTTCACTGTACGCTGAACACGGAACACATGACGTTATACTGTGTCTTCATGTTACGTAAAGTGTTCCAAGTGTAGACCAAGTGTGTGTGTGTGTGTGTGTATGGTAAGTATACAGAGAGAAGCTTCCGTGTACAGAGAGAGAAGCTTCCGTGTACAGAGAGAGAAGCTTCCGTGTACAGAGAGAGAAGCTTCCGTGTACAGAGAGAGAAGCTTCCGTGTACAGAGAGAGAAGCTTCCGTGTACAGAGAGAGAAGCTTCCGTGTACAGAGAGAAGCTTCCGTGTACAGAGAGAGAAGCTTCAGTGTACAGAGAGAGAAGCTTCAGTGTACAGAGAGAAGCTTCAGTGTACAGAGAGAGAAGCTTCCGTGTACAGAGAGAAGCTTCAGTGTACAGAGAGAGAAGCTTCCGTGTACAGAGAGAGACCAACAGATGCTTGACGAGGATGTTGTGTATCCGCCATGACTGTCCCTCCTCGTCTCCACCGTTATTAAGGCATTTTACGCTCATATTCCTTATTTCTGCGGACCCGGGGAGGCTTTGTGTGCGCCCCCAGGTGATATTAAGTGCGCTGACGTGGTGGTATTGTATGGCGGTGCGGGCGGTTACCAGGACGCACAGCAGGACCAGCGGCGGCTCTTTACACAGTCACGGTGCGCGGAGGGAGTGAGTGAGTTGACCCCCGGGGAAGAAATCCATTAAGCCTACTCAAGGATTCATCATACATAATTGACCGTCGGGAGCTGGCGGGCCTGATCCCCTCTCTCTCTCTCTCTCTCTCTCTCTCTCTCTCTCTCTCTGTTAGAGGTGCGGGGGCTTTAGACGTTTGGGCAGAGAGCTGAGTACTAGTAGGGTTAATGTTTACAGGACGATATTAACTCCAGTTTTAAGTGCGTCGGGCAGCCTCCTCCTCCTCCTCCTCCTCCTCTGCTCAGCACCTGGTTGTACACCTGGCAGCCTAAGGCGGCCTCCTAAAATTAGGCTTTAAATACGTCTTTATGACCGCGCATTCCGGACCTCCATTACTCCCCCACAGCGATGATTCAGCACATACGACAAGCATTAAAGGTCAGCTGAGAGATAATCAAGACACACCTACGAGAACACATGTTGTCCAGACGAGAGAGTTCACGAACGCTCAATGTAATCATAGTGACGTCACGGCGTTTCACAGTCTGAAGGAACACACGGAGGCGATGTTTATCAGGTTGTTATGGAGGCGGTAATTATGTCGTGTTGTGGTAGTGGAGGAGGGAAACCCCCCCCCCCCCCCCCCTGACCAGACGCCAGCACCAGTCATTAACCAAATTACTCCGTGGAGGTGATGTAAAGAGCGGGATGTGGTGGGGTGAGGAAGGTGGTGTCGTGAGGTGTGGTATGATGCGGTGTGGTGTGATGCTGTGAGGTGTGGTGTAGTATGATGCTGTGTGATGCTGTGAGATGCTGTGTGTTGTTGTGTAGTGTGGTATGTTGCTGTGTGATGTAGTGTGGTGAAGCGTCCTGTTGACTTCCCCCGCCACACCTGAGCCGCGGTCCTTCAGAGGGACAAGTCAGCACCTGAGGCAGTGTGTGGTCTCGTCTTGTCCTCCTGCCATTAATTGGTTATAATTAAGACTGAACGTTGACAGACTGGCAATAATCCCGTGGAAACTGTCTTGTCTTCTCTCGCCACCAGTCTTGTGTGCTGCTGAGTGCTGCTGTGTTGTTCTGTGTGCTGCTGTGTAGTTGCTGGGTGCTGCTGTGTAGTTGCTGTGTAGTTGCTGGGTGCTGCTGTGTAGTTGCTGTGTAGTTGCTGGGTGCTGCTGTTTAGTTGCTGGGTGCTGCTGTGTAGTTGCTGGGTGCTGCTGTGTTCTGCTGTTTTGCTGTTTCCTGCTGTGTAGTTGCTGTTTCCTACTGTGTGCTGCTGTGTAGTTGCTGGGTGCTGCTGTGTCCTGCTGTTTCCTGCTGTGTGCTGCTGTGTTGTTGATGTGTGCTGCTGTGTTGTTCTGTGTGCTGCTGTGTTGTTCTGTGTGCTGCTGTGTAGTTGCTGGGTGCTGCTGGGTGCTGCTGTGTTCTGTTGTATTTTGTGTTCTGCTGTTTTGTTGCGTGCCGCTGTGTCCTGCTGTTTCCTGTTGTGTTCTGCTGTGTACTGTTGTGTTCTGCTGTGTTCTACTGTTTACTGCTGTGTGTTGTTGTATTCTGCTATGTGCTGCTGTGTTCTGCTGTGTTCTGCTATGTACTGCTGTGTTCTGCTGTGTACTGCTGTGTGTTGCTGTGTTCTGCTGTGTGCTGTTCACGTATAATATATTAACATTAGGGTTATTTTCACTACGAACCCAAGAAATACGTCTCTTATGTTTACACTGGCCTGTAAACTGTCTTCCTGTTCTCGCAGTACATGATGACCGTGGCAGCTATGCAGTGTCTTCAGCCCGTGTGTGTGTGTTGGAGTTAATGACGATGTTTTGGGGTCATTTGTTTGGTTCATTCACAATTATATGGTTAGGTTAGGTTAGGTTAGGTTAGGTCAGGTCAGGTTAGGTTAGGTCAGGTCAGGTTAGGTTAGGTTATCATTTTTGAGGGGAAAGGTTATCTTCAGGTGAACCAAAATACCTTACCTAAGACTGCAATACGTGAGGAAAAGTCTAGTACATTAAACGGACTTCAAAATAAACTTGGATATTCTAAGAAGCACGAAGCGTCAATTATTCCACTTCTAAATACATAATGAAGCACTTAAACACGTATGAGACAAGAGAACCAACTTGTCCTCACAACGTCACCACAAACTCCTGGGAAAACGTCTCAAAAAAAAAAAAAAAAAGTTTGTGAGAATTTGAAATTTTTTATCTCAAATATTTGTTTTTTTTTTCTCCTCCTCAACTTCTACAGGAAAAGTTAAACTGATTAATATTTTGTTGTTTACATAATTCTGAGACTCTGCAAGACAACCCTCAACCTATAGCATAAGGTAATGGAAGGCGGTGTTTATCTTGACCTCTCCACCCCCTTGCCGCCCACTCCCGCCCACTCCACCCTCATCCACCATAACTTAACACGGCCATGAGAGGTGTGCACTACTGATAACACCAGATACATCGGAGCAGACGACACACCTCCCTCGAGCACCTTGGCGACCTGTACACGGGCGGGCGGGCGGGCGGGCGGTAGGAGCCACAAAAACTGGGACAAGGTGGGAGGAACTGGCAAACAACATTGGCTGATTAGTGGAGTAGATGTGTTGAGAGAGAGAGAGAGAGAGAGAGAGAGAGAGAGAGAGAGAGAGAGAGAGAGAGATTCAGTCACCAATCCACTCTACTCTGGGTCTGAACTGATCACCTGTCCAGTTAAAAATAGATTGAAGAAAATAGTAACTTTTTTTTCTTCTTATTGATCACATGAAGAATCACCACCCATTTTACCTGAAGATTAACCACCCTAACACTAATATGGGGGGGGGGGGTAGGTAAGGTAAGGTAAGGTAATGTTAGGTTAGGTTAGGTTAGGAGGGGAGTGGGAGGGAGGGAGGGAGGGAGGGGGTTGGTAAGGTAGGGGATAGAATAGAGTGGAATAGGAAGGGAGAGGGGGAGAGAAGGAGAAATAGAAGAGGAAGAAGGAGGGGTAAGGAGAAAAGGGGGGAAGAAGTAGAGATGGAGGGAGAGGGATAGGGGATAGGGGGAAGAGGGGGGGAATTAGATATGGAGGGAGGAGAGAGGGGGAGGGATAGGGGGTAGGGGGAGGGGGGGGGGGGTTAGCACACAGGGAGGGGCGGTTCGCAGACTGCCAACACGGATATGCAATTACCAGAGATGATAAGGAAAATGTCCCGGCTGTAAAACTGGTGCTGACCCTTACTGCTGGATAAGAGGAGGAGGAGGAGAGATGGGGAGGAGGAGGGAGAGATGGGGAGGAGGAGGGATGGGGAGGAGGAGGGATGGGGAGGAGGAGGGAGAGATGGGGAGGAGGAGGGATGGGGAGGAGGAGGGATGGGGAGGAGGAGGGAGAGATGGGGAGGAGGAGGGATGGGGAGGAGGAGGGATGGGGAGGAGGAGGGAGAGATGGGGAGGAGGAGGGATGGGGAGGAGGAGGGAGAGATGGGGAGGAGGAGGGATGGGGAGGAGGAGGAGGGATGGGGAGGAGGAGGGAGAGATGGGGAGGAGGAGGGATGGGGAGGAGGAGGAGGGATGGGGAGGAGGAGGAGAGATGGGGAGGAGGAGGAGGGATGGGGAGGAGGAGGGAGAGAGGAGGAGGAGGACGAGAGGGGGAAGAGGAGAAAAGAGAGGAGGAGGAGGGAAGCGAGGGGGAGGAGGAGGGTTGGGGAGGAGGAGGGAGAGAGGAGGAGGAGGAAGAGAGGAGGAGGAGGAAGAAGGGAAGAGAAAGGGAGGAGTAGAGGAGGAGGAAGGGAAGATAGGAGGAGAGGAGGAGGGGAAGAGAGGAGGTGGAGGAGGAAGAAGGGGAAAGAGGAGGGAAGAGGGGAGGAGGAGGAGGAAGAGAGGAGGAGGAGGAAGAGAGGAGGAAGAGGACAAAAGAGAGGAGGAGGAGGGAAGAGATGAGGAGGATGGGGAGGAAGGGGAAAGAGGAGGGAAGAGGGGAGGAGGAAGAGAGGAGGAGGAGGAAGAAGGGAAGAGAAAGGGAGGAGGAGAGGAGGAGGAAGGGAAGATAGGAGGAGAGGAGGAGGGGAAGAGAGGAGGTGGAGGAGGAAGAAGGGGAAAGAGGAGGGAAGAGGGGAGGAGGAGGAGGAAGGAAGAGATGAGGAGGGAAGAGGGAAGAGGGGGGGGGGTATGCGAGGAGAAGGGAAGAGGATGAGGATGGGGAGGAGGAAGGGGAAAGAGGTAGAGGTGGGAAGAGAAGGGGAAGGAAGAGAGTGGTAGGAGGAGGAAGAAGGGAAGAGAAATGAAGGAGGAGAGGAGGAGGAATGGAAGAAAGAGGGAGGAGAGGAGGAGGAAAGGAAGAGAGACGACTGGACAAGCACTAGGCTAATAAAAACAGCTCATCCCCCCCCCCCCCACACAGTAACGTGAAAATCCACCACTACACTACACCACACCACACCCCACCACACTCCACCACACTACACCACACTACGAAAAAACGTCACAAAACTGTAGTGAAGGAGGCAGGTGATGGTGTACTAATAGGGTCATGGTCAGCCATATTGTAAATCGAATGGAGAACAGTCTAGCAGTAGCAGTCAAGGGGGGGAGGGGGCACGAGAGGATCCCACGAGACAGTAAAAGACTCTGCCAGGTGTGGAGAGAGAGAGAGAGAGAGAGAGAGAGAGAGAGAGAGAGAGAGAGAGAGAGAGAGAGAGGAAGCATTGTCAGTGTATAGGTAACGAGCTTTTGTGTTTAAGCAATCAAGTGTCCTACCTGTCGCCTGCTTCTCTCTCTTGTGTGTGTGTGTGTGTGTGTTCCTTTGTATATTTACATGTGTGTGTGTGTGTGTGTACCTGTGTGTGTATGTATCAGTGCATGTTAGTGTTTCATAGCTGCTGGGTGACGGATGAAAGAGTATTGTCATCACACACTCACCCACCCACCCATTCACCCACCCACCCACCCTCCCTTCCATTCACCCACCCTCCTACCCACCCACCCACCCATCTAGAGTCCTTAACACAACACCCAGAGTCCTTAACACAACACCTAGAGTCCTTAACACAACACCTAGAGTCCTTAACACAACACCTAGAGTCCTTAACACAACACCCAGAGTCCTTAACGCAACACCTAGAGTCCTTAACACAACACCTAGAGTCCTTAACACAACACCCAGAGTCCTTTACACAACACCTAGAGTCCTTAACACAACACCTAGAGTCCTTAACACAACACCCAGAGTCCTTAACACAACACCCAGAGTCCTTAACACAACACCTAGAGTCCTTAACACAACACCCAGAGTCCTTAACACAACACAACACCCAGGGTCCTTAACACAACACCCAGAGTCCTTAACACAACACCCAGAGTCCTTAACACAACACCCAGAGTCCTTAACACAACACCCAGAGTCCTTAACACAACACAACACCCAGAGACCTTAACACAACACCCAGAGTCCTTAACACAACACCTAGAGTCCTTAACACAACACCCAGAGTCCTTAACACAACACCCAGAGTCCTTAACACAACACCCAGAGTCCTCAACACAACACCCAGAGTCCTTAACACAACACCTAGAGTCCTTAACACAACACCTCGAGTCCTTAACACAACACCCAGAGTCCTATAACAAGTACAGAGAAGGAATTAATGCCGTAAAGGATACCAGTTTATCATCGAATCGTAAGGTCACAGAGCAAGGGTAGGTTAGGGGGAAGGGGGGGTTTAAGGGGGGTAAGGGGAGGGAGGGTGGTTCAGGGGTGTAAGAGGGGGAAGGTGGATTTAGGGGAGGGTAAGGGGAAGGGAGTTGGTTAAGGAGGTAAGGGGGGGGGGGTGAAAATGAGCTCGATCATTCACCGTAACGTAGGTAAGTAAGATCCTGCCTTCACAGTTACGAGCAAGCAAACACAAGGCAGGGAGGGATGGATATACTAAGGCAGGTCAAGCAAACACGGGAGATACGGAGAGGACGGGAGCTGGTAAAACGACCCCGTGAAGATCTGCTGGTGGTGGACGACTCATTCTGCTCGGTCCTGGGTCTTAGGTCGTGGGTCTTGGGTTTTAGGTTTTGGGTCTTGGGTTTTGGGTTTTAGGTCGTGGGTCTTGGGTCTTGATGCTCACACTTCAATCTTCTAATTATTTTCAACTCGGGTGTATTTTATGTACGTTTCTTATTCTGATGGTTTGGTGTACCGTGTGCGTGTATGTGTGCGTGTCTGAGAGTGTGTATGTATGTCTGTAAGTATGTACATGCGAGTGTCGTGAAGAAGGGGGATAACAACACAACAGACTGAACCACTGCCCACCTACAGTACACACACACACACACACCATGATAGGCTGGCAAGCAAGGTGTGTACATAACGTGTGTGTCTGAGAGCAGAGTTTTCATCGTGGCCGTTGTGCACACACACCTCAAACTTGCAGTATCATACGTCGCACAAGGAATAAACAAACAAAGATTATACTCTGTGCTGGTTTTAAAATATTGCCTAATGAGATACATAGATGACGTGCGTTTGCTAGGTCTATATTTGAGTTATTGCAGACATACACACACACATAAACTAGATGGTACAGTTAATATTATTATACTGTATTGTTTTATAAGAGATGCTCTGAGTTGTTAAAGGCGATACAACGAAATCTGTCGAAAATGTGATGAATTTTCCGTGCGAGTGACTGGCCTACAGACAAAAGCTATACTGAATTTACATTACCCTTAATATATGTAATAACAAACCACAATAATATAAAAGTTGACTCTATTCTTATATAAAGGTTCCCAGATATTACACTGAGATAGATACGCGATTTAATAGTGTGATAGACGATCTGATACAAGTATAAGTGATGTAAATATTGTATAGACGAAAGACTCGCTACGGATGGAAACGACACAGCCCCCGGCCTCCAAGTGTTGATTGTATTTTGATCGGCCACTTTGTTGATCAGTTGTGTTGTGTGTGTGACTTTTGTGTTGTATTGTGTTGATCAAGGGTTTATCATAGTTTTATGCTTGTTAGCTGACTTATATGATCAATTTATAAACAAAAAAAATATATATAAAATTCCAGTGAAAGTATAAAGACCTGACCTGACCTAACCTAACCTAACCTAACACAAACACGATGGTAAAAATCAAAACAGGTCGTAGGTAGATTCATGTACATTTGTTTGTGTTTTACTACGAGACAAAGAGGAATTAGTGTACGATTCCTAGACAATATCCGGGCAGAGGACCAGACACGCCCCTACCTTACCTGGAGGTCAACAAGGAAGGAGGTCACGTCTACAGGTCACTGATGAGGAGGAGGAGGAGGAGGTCACGAGTGGATGTCATGTCAGGCCTTCTTGTTCCCACAGTTGCCTCTCTCTCTCTCTCTCTCTCTCTCTCTCTCTCTCCCTCCCTCGCTCAGTGAGAAACGGAGTAATTTTATGTTATGTCTTGTATGGTATGACTACAGAGGCCACACTACAGAGGCCACACTACCGAGGCCACATTACCGAGGTCACACAACCGAGGCTACACTACCGAGGCCACACTACCGGGGCCACACTACAGAGGCCACACTACAGAGGCCATACTACAGAGGCCACACTACAGAGGCCACACTACAGAAGGAGTCCTAATGGCATCTTTACATAAGATAGCGAACGAATAACTGTGTTGAACCACCATGATTATATTTAACGAATCACCTGACTTAACGAGAAGGTAAATAACGACTACGTTTCTCAAGCCACTTTGGGTTAACGAGAAGACAAACAAATCCATTGAACGAAACATTTACTTAACGAGAAGACCTTAATAAACGACAACTACATCAACACAAACACCTTAGTTTAACGAAGAGACAAAGAACAACTCCATTTAACGAACTATTTAATTAAACCAAGAAAATAAAGAACATTGACTTTTAACGAACTTTTTTTTTACTTAACGAGAAGACCTTAATAAACGACAACTACATCAACACAAACACCTTAGTTTAACGAAGAGACAAAGTGAATCGTAAAAAAAAAAAATACATAGCCTCAACAAAACAAGAGACTTACAAACAAACATGGCAGACTTTAACGAGTATATTTGCCTGATTGAAGACTCGGGTGTAATAAAACCTCTATATAATGGACTATATGGGGGAATATAGTCCCATTATAACGAGGTCAATTAGGAAACCTTCATATAGCATTATATAAGAGAGCATAATCCGTTATATCAAGATCCATTACATATAAAACCTCCATATAGCGGACGATAGGCATTTGATTGACGTCCGTTAAATGGAGGGTCTTTTTTTATACTATACTCGTTAACCGTGGGTACCGGGCAGGCTGAGGGCATGTTATCCACGACTCTGAAGCAGACAAGCGACCTCTCACTCATCCTGGGTATGTCTGTCATTTGGTGAGGGGGGGAGGGGGTGAGAGGGGTGAGAGGGGGTGAGGGGGGGGGAGGGGGTGAAGGGTGAGGGGATGAGGGGTGAGGGGGGGAGGGGGTGAGAGAGGGGCGGGGGTGAGAGAGGGGTGGGGGTGAGAGAGGGGTGGGGGTGAGGGGGGAGAGGGGGGAGAGGGGTAGAGAAAAACAGGCGAGTGGAGCTTTAGTCATGACTTTTACGCATCACTACACTTACCACCACAGTCTTATTTGGTGCCTGGGGGCTTGTCTGTCAGTCTGTCTGTCTGTCTGTCTATTTATCTGTCTGGTTGTATGTCTGTCTGTCTGGTTGTCTGTCTGTCTATCTATCTGTCTGGTTGTATGTCTGTCTGTCTGGTTGTCTGTCTGTCTATCTATCTGTCTGGTTGTATGTCTGTCTGTCTGTTTGTCTGTCTGTCTGTCTATCTATCTGTCTGGTTGTATGTCTGTCTGTCTGTCTGTCTGTCTGTCTGTCTGTCTATCTATCTGTCTGGTTGTCTGTCTGTCTGTCTGCCTGTCTGTCTATCTATCTGTCTGGTTGTATGTCTGTCTGTCTGTCTGTCTGTCTATCTATCTATCTGTCTGGTTGTATGTCTGTCTGTCTGTCTGTCTGTCTGTCTATCTATCTGTCTGGTTGTCTGTCTGTCTATCTGTCTATCTATCTATCACCTCACAACGAACACTAAACCTATAAACCAGACAAAAAAAAATAGTTGAATATAAAGTTGTTAGCAATTAACTAGTTCAGGTATTAGAGGAGTTTCGACTCACTGACCCCTCCTCCTGACCCCTCCCTCCTGGTGATCTCCCTCCTCCTGACCCCTTCTTCCTGACCTCCCTCCTGGTGATCTCCCTCCTCCTGACCCCTTCTTCCTGACCTCCCTCCTGGTAATCTCCCTCCACCTGACCCCTTCTTCCTGACCTCCCTCCTGGTGATCTCCCTCCTCCTGACCCCTTCTTCCTGATCTCCCTCCTGGTGATCTCCCTCCTCCTGACCCCTTCTTCCTGACCTCCCTCCTGGTGATCTCCCTCCACCTGACCCCTTCTTCCTGACCTCCCTCCTGGTGATCTCCCTCCACCTGACCCCTTCTTCCTGACCTCCCTCCTCCTGACCCCTTCTTCCTGACCTCTCTCCTGCTGACCCCTCCCTCCTGACCCCTTCTTCCTGACCTCCCTCCTGGTGATCTCCCTCCTCCTGACCCCTTCTTCCTGACCTCCCTCCTGGTGATCTCCCTCCACCTGACCCCTTCTTCCTGACCTCCCTCCTGGTGATCTCCCTCCTCCTGACCCCTTCTTCCTGATCTCCCTCCTGGTGATCTCCCTCCTCCTGACCCCTTCTTCCTGACCTCCCTCCTGGTGATCTCCCTCCACCTGACCCCTTCTTCCTGACCTCCCTCCTGGTGATCTCCCTCCACCTGACCCCTTCTTCCTGACCTCCCTCCTGGTGATCTCCCTCCACCTGACCCCTTCTTCCTGACCTCCCTCCTGGTGATCTCCCTCCTCCTGACCCCTTCTTCCTGACCTCCCTCCTGGTGATCTCCCTCCACCTGACCCCTTCTTCCTGACCTCCCTCCTGGTGATCTCCCTCCACCTGACCCCTTCTTCCTGACCTCCCTCCTGGTGATCTCCCTCCACCTGACCCCTTCTTCCTGACCTCCCTCCTGGTGATCTCCCTCCTCCTGACCCCTTCTTCCTGACCTCCCTCCTGGTGATCTCCCTCCACCTGACCCCTTCTTCCTGACCTCCCTCCTGGTGATCTCCCTCCACCTGACCCCTTCTTCCTGACCTCCCTCCTGGTGATCTCCCTCCACCTGACCCCTTCTTCCTGACCTCCCTCCTGGTGATCTCCCTCCACCTGACCCCTTCTTCCTGACCTCCCTCCTGGTGATCTCCCTCCTCCTGACCCCTTCTTCCTGACCTCCCTCCTGGTGATCTCCCTCCACCTGACCCCTTCTTCCTGACCTCCCTCCTGGTGATCTCCCTCCACCTGACCCCTTCTTCCTGACCTCCCTCCTGGTGATCTCCCTCCACCTGACCCCTTCTTCCTGACCTCCCTCCTGGTGATCTCCTTCCACCTGACCCCTTCTTCCTGACCTCCCTCCTGGTGATCTCCCTCCTCCTGACCCCCTCCTCCTGACCTCTCTCCTGCTGACCCCTCCCTCCTGACCTCCCTTCCTGACCTCTCTCCTGCTGATTCCTCCCCCTGACCTTCCTTTTCCCGACCTCTCTTCCTGACCTCCCACTTCCTGACCCCTCCTGCTGACCTCCCCATGACCCGCTTCTTGACCCCTACTGGCCTTCCCCCCTCTCCTGAAAGTTACACTCAAACTGAAAGCCTCTGAAGCCACGGTATAGTTTCAGGTGTTCAGTCAGGTGTGAGCTGATGGTCGGTCTGGGAACTTTTGGTCAGTGTAGTGAGGCGAAGTTGACGTCGTTGACCAGTTATACGTGGAAATACCCAGGGGCTGATTTATACATGGGGCTGATTTATACATGAGGATAATCTGAGGCCAAGCTATAAATGAGGCTGAGTTATACATGGGGTTGAATTATACATGGGATTAATTGGGGCTAAATTATAACCTGGGGCTGTTATACATGGGGCTAATTTATACATGGGAGTGAGTTATACATAGTACTAATTTGTAGGTTGGGTTATACATGACTTAGACGCGGTATTATACATGAACTAAGGTTAAAGGGTGAGGCTTACATTCGGATATATTTTTTTTCACCGCTTTACGAGATTTTATACACATTTTTCATCGTTATTCTACACTATTTAGAGGTATTTCCCCAACTACTATACTAACTAATTAAAACCTCAATTGAATTTATGTCTTTTAAAAAATAAGTCACAGTAGTAGAGTATACTTTAAATTATGTATACACCCCCTTGGTATCTACAGCGTCAGGTATATAAGGTATATATAGCCACAGGTATACAACAGGAGGTCATAAATACAGGTGATAAAGGTAGACGTTGATTGGCGAGGCAGATAATGTTACTCATAGTTAGTCCTCCCCTACTACTACTACTACAGAAGCTTCACTCCCAGTACTCTTCTCTCCTTTCCTTTCCTCCCCATCCCTCTAATCCAGCTTCCTTTATCCCTCCCATCATCCATTCTACTTCCCTTTCATCCCTCCAACTCAGCTTCCCTTCCTCTTGCCCTTCCTTCATCCCTTACTCCATCACCCCAGCATTCCTCCCTCTTTCCGCCCCAGCCTCGTCCTCCTCCCTCCAACACCTTTCCTTCTCCCTTCCTCCCTTTACCCCCTCTATTCCATCGCCCCAGCCTCGTCCTCCCTCCTTCCTTCCTACCACCACACCACCATTCACTACCATCACCATGTTGACCTGACGCCTCTAATAATAATAATAATAATAATAATAATAATAATAATAATAATAATAAACTCAAGTCACATCTGATTAAAATTTCAACTATATATTTCTATCACTAATTATATATATCTGATTAACTTTCACTTCCTCCTGGTTGAGAACTGATATGGTTTTATTTATTTATTTACAAGCAAAAAAATTAAATCACAACACGAAATATTGTCAACCGACTTTGTGACTGCCTCCACACTGTCTTTCGTCTCACAAACCGCTGTTCTTATTATTCTCTGACGTCATTCGTTGCTCCTACAGAATAAGTCCCACTTTATAAACATTTCTGCATCTTTATTTCACTGTGTATTGAGGCAGCGAGGCAGATGTAACCCTGAATTGATGTGATGTTAGAACAGGTATATTTCTCTCTAGGCGCGCCATTAACGATGTGTCTCAATCCTACATAGTAAACTTGTGGATAATTATTTCTTCTTGTGATGCACAAATCTACTCTTCAGTGCCTGTAATTCTCTTTATTTATGATTATTTTTGTTTTACTGTATATGTATATTTATCGTTTTTTCTGCGTAAAGTAACACTAGATGAGTAAAATTATCTCCGTAATATTTCCTTGATGCAGATCGAAGCGTCATCAAAACAGCCCAACGTCTCGTACAGGACAATTAAAAATGCGAATAATAATAAATCTTCACAGTACTTCTGGGGTAAAAAGGTCTCTACTAATTACAAGAAGAGATAAAAGAGGAATAGTCGTGGAGGGGTGATAACAAAGACATAAATTGATCAAAAACAGGTGGAGCTAATTTTGCCTAATAAGTAAATCATGTTCGTCTCCGATAAACACCTCACTCGCTCCTTTTTAATGATGCGTCTCGGATGTTGAAAGAGCTATCCAACACTCTTACCTAAGGTGGGAAATTAGGTGTAAAAGTCACGGTACATTGAGCCATAAAGTTTCGTGTTGGGGAGGACAAGTGGTGGGAGTGTCGGGGCCAAAAAGTTGCACCTGTTGAGAAAACTTGGAAGTCATTGAGGAATTTTTTGGCAGTAGTTCTTCTTTAGCTTTTTGTTTCTTTATGGTATAATGTATCCTTTATTTTCCTCCTTTATTTCAGTTTTATTTACTATTTTTCTAAAAGTTTTCATTTTTTGTTTTGTCCTTTGTTTTCTTTATAGTTTCTGTTTGTTATTTGACTTGATCGTTGAGTTTATATTTTCTTTTTCTTTTAGCTTTTGTTTACATTTTGTTTTACTTATAGTTATGCATATGTTTCATTTTCCTTATAGTTTACGTGTTTATATTTTGCTTTTATTGTTGTGGTTATATTTCATTCGGTAAATTTGCAAAAATACACACAACTCTGTTAGAAAGTAAAAAAATATGTTTTTCTAGTGTATTTATGTGTGTTTAGAACGGTTATGACCATTTCCGTCGAAAATTGGCCGTTTTTCTTTTTTTTTTTTTTTGTGGGACGTCTTCCGAAAAAAATATAGCTAAGCGAATACAAAATACACAAAAAACACTAGAAAAACATAAACCTGACCTGACCTAACCTATCTGACTCTTACATTATTGGACGAGTTACCACAATGCCACATATGTTGGTCTTGACGATATTTACATTCGTTCTTGCACTTAGGACACTTTACGGAGGTCGGGAGAACACCACGAGATCGACAAAAAATGCTATAATTTCTTCATCTTTTTCCCCAAAACTCGCAATCAACTCCATACAATTGAAGTGACACCCATCGCAGACTTCTATGGTCGGAAATGAATTTAAATTTCGAAATATGAGACCCAAAATAAAAATCGAATTTGATTGGGCCAAAAATACAGGGAATTAAACGCTTTTGTTTGGCCGCATGACGTGTACGGGAACGCATGCACGTGATGATTTATGAAGGAGACGCGCAGTGTGGGAGGTGAGGTAGGCGATAATGGCGGAAGATTAATGGAAGAAAATAGAGAAAATTTTGGATACGTTATCTCCGTTATTATACATTTGCGACGGTAATGTAATAGAAGAAAATTAAATTATAATTAGACGTCTTATTTGAATATGATAATAGATTCTGGGTAGGAGTGTTGTGTGTGGAAATGCAATAATAGCTTTCATTCCCTTATACTTTACGTGTTTATAGTTTATTTCACTTATCGTTCACTTGTTTATGATTTTCCCACCAAAACTAAATTTCATAAGAGTTTTCGCCTCAATATTTTATTATAATCATAAGTCAATAATCTGTACTCTATTCAAATTATTTCTCAGTTATTATCGTCTTCCATAATATATACACCATGTCAATATTGCCTTAGAGGTTACCTATACAATTTCTGCCTTTATAAGTGGTTAAAATTCATATATCTAAATATTTCATTTCTGGTAATTTTTAAGTTTTAATAGTTGGCAATTTGCTATTTTTTAGCTAATTATTGTGTTGTGAAATTGTAAATATATGAAATGAATCAATATTTGTTTTTACTTTTATCTTATAATGAAGTTGATGATACTACTACTACTACAACAACAACAACAACAATAACAATAAAAATAACAATAACAATAATAATAATAATAATAATAATAATAATAATAATAAGCAAATTAACTTTAATCTAGACTATCCCTGTAATAATGGTTTAAACTAATAAGTATCGCCATGGTGTACAATCAGTGATAAGAACGGGAAAAAATAATCTTTTCTCAATCCTTATCACCACACACGCTTCAAGGACCTGTGTGTGTGTGTGTGTGTGTGTGCTGTGTGTGTGAGTGTGTGTGCTGTGTGTGTGTGTGTGTTGTGTGTGTGTGTGTGTGTTGTGTATGTGTGTGTGTGTGTGTGTTGTGTGGGTGCTGTGTGTGTGTGTGTGTGAGTGTGCTGTGTGTGTGTGTGTGCTGTGTGTGTGTGTGTGTAATGCTGGTACTGCAGGCGGAGGAACAGGATCTTTAACTGTATCTACCTGAGAGAGAGAGAGAGAGAGAGAGAGAGAGAGAGAGAGAGAGAGAGAAATCATTATATTACTCAAGAGAAAGACTTAACCCATCCTCTCATTAACACACTGATAGATATTTCCTTCACGTCTACACCGATAATACTGTGAAGTCATTAACCACACTCAGACACACCTTAACCCCTTAATGGCTATACGAGAAACATTTACCGTGAAGCATTTACAAGAGAAAGTGGACGATGTTACCTCCGGCCTGCGTGATAACAACATTACGAGTGGTTAATTAAATGAGGGAGGGTGAGGGGGTAGGTGGGGGGAGGGGGGAGGGTTGGTGGGGGGGGGATGGGGGGAGGGTTGGTGGGGGGAGGGTTGGTGGGGGGAGGGTTGGTGGGGGGGGATGGGGGGAGGGTTGGTGAGGGGATGGGGGATGGTTGGTGGGGGGGAGGGTTGGTGGGGGGGTTGGTGGGAGGGTAGGTAGAAAGGAAGGAGGGTAGGTGGAAAGGAAGGAGGGTAGGTGGAAAGGAGGGAAGGAAGGAGGGAAAGAGGGAGGGTATGTGGGAGGAAAGGAGGGTAGGTGGGAGGGAAGGAGGGCAGGTGGGAGGGAAGGAGGGCAGGTGGGAGGGAAGGAGGGAGTGTACGTAGGAGGGAAGGAGGGTAGGTGGGAGTGTAGGTAGGAGGGAAGGAGGGTAGGTGGGAGGGAAGGAGGGTAGGAGAGAGAGAGAGAGAGAGAGAGAGAGAGAGAGAGAGAGAGAGAGAGAGAGAGACCATGGACGTGGACAAAGCACCTTGTCAACAGTATCTCAGGGTCAAACAGACAGATAACCTCCCATGGGTCAGCTCAGCCAGGTATGTCAGGACAGGTACACTTAATACCTGTACCTTACGCCACCTACCGTACCTTACCACACCTACTGTACCTTACCACACCTACTGTACCTTACCACACCTACTGTACCTTACCACACCTACTGTACCTTACCACACCTACTGTACCTCACCACACCTACTGTACCTTACCACACCTACTGTACCTTACCACACCTACTGTACCTTACCACACCTACTGTACCTCACCACACCTACTGTACCTCACCTACGCACCACACCTACTGTACCTTACCACACTCTGACCTACCACACCTACTGTACCTTACCACACCTACTGTACCTTACCACACCTACTGTACCTTACCACACCTACTGTACCTTACCACACCTACTGTACCTTACCACACCTACTGTACCTTACCACACCTACTGTACCTTACCACACCTACTGTACCTCACCACACCTACTGTACCTTACCACACCTACTGTACCTTACCACACCTACTGTACCTTACCACACCTACTGTACCTTACCACACCTACTGTACCTCACCACACCTACTGTACCTTACCACACCTACTGTACCTCACCACACCTACTGTACCTTACCACACCTACTGTACCTCACCACACCTACTGTACCTCACCACACCTACTGTACCTCACCACACCTACTGTACCTAACCACACCTACTGTACAGTACCTTACCACACCTACTGTACCTTACCACACCTACTGTACCTCACCACACCTACTGTACCTTACCACACCTACTGTACCTCACCACACCTACTACTGTACCTCACCACACCTACTGTACCTTACCACACCTACTGTACCTACCACACCTACTGTACCTTACCACACCTACTGTACCTTACCACACCTACTGTACCTCACCACACCTACTACTGTACCTTACCACACCTACTGTACCTCACCACACCTACTGTACCTTACCACACCTACTGTACCTCACCACACCTACTGTACCTTACCACACCTACTACTGTACCTCACCACACCTACTGTACCTTACCTCACCTACTGTACCTCACCACACCTACTGTACCTTACCACACCTACTGTACCTCACCACACCTACTACTGTACCTCACCACACCTACTGTACCTTACCACACCTACTGTACCTCACCACACCTACTGTACCTTACCTCACCTACTGTACCTCACCACACCTACTGTAGCTTACCACACCTACTGTACCTCACCACACCTACTGTACCTTACCACACCTACTGTACCTCACCACACCTACTGTACCTCACCACACCTACTGTACCTTACCACACCTACTGTACCTTACCACACCTACTGTACCTTACCACACCTACTGTACCTCACCACACCTACTGTACCTCACCACACCTACTGTACCTAACCACACCTACTGTACCTTACCTCACCTACTGTACCTCACCACACCTACTGTACCTTACCACACCTACTGTACCTCACCACACCTACTGTACCTTACCACACCTACTGTACCTTCCCACACCTACTGTACCTCACCACACCTACTGTACCTCACCACACCTACTGTACCTTACCACACCTACTGTACCTTACCACACCTACTACTGTACCTTACCACAGCTACTGTACCTCACCACACCTACTCTACCTTACCACACCTACTGTACCTTACCACACCACCTACTGTACCTTACCACACCACCTACTGTACCTTACCACACCTACTGTACCTTACCACACCTACTGTACCTCACCACACCTACTGTACCTCACCACACCTACTACTGTACCTTACCACACCTACTACTGTACCTTACCTCACCTACTGTAGCTTACCACACCTACTACTGTACCTTACCACACCTACTGTACCTCACCACACCTACTGGACCTTACCACACCTACTGTACCTTACCACACCTACTGTACCTTACCACACCTACTACTGTACCTTACCACACCTACTGTACCTTACCACACCTACTACTGTACCTTACCACACCTACTGTACCTTACCACACCTACTGTACCTTACCACACCTACTGTACCTTACCACACCTACTACTGTACCTTACCACACCTACTCTACTGTACCTTACCACACCTACCGTACCTTACCTACTGCACACACCTACTGTACCTTACCACACCTACTGTACCTTACCACACCTACTACTGTACCTTACCACACCTACTGTACCTTACCACACCTACTGTACCTTACCACACCTACTGTACCTCACCACACCTACTACTGTACCTTACCACACCTACTGTACCTTACCACACCTACTGTACCTTACCACACCTACTGTACCTTACCACACCTACTACTGTACCTTACCACACCTACTGTACCTTACCACACCTACTGTACCTCACCACACCACCTTACTGAAGAGGGAGAGTAGTTAAGAAGGTGAGGGAGAGAGAGAGGGAGAAGAGGTTGAGTGAGGAGAGTGAGGAGAGAGGGATGAGAGGGGCGAGATTGAGAAGAGGTTGAGTGAGGAGAGTGAGGAAAGTGAGAAGAGAGGGATGAGAGGGGAGAGAGGGGCGAGAGGGAGAATAGGTTGAGTGAGGAGAGTGAGGAGAGACGGATGAGAGGGGAGAGAGGGGCGAGAGGGAGAATAGGTTGAGTGAGGAGAGAGGGATGAGAGGGGAGAGAGGGAGGAGATAAGAACAGTCTCAATGTATCTGTGAATCCTTCTCTCACACACACACAATCTTTAAGTTAGTGGTAGGTTAGGTTAGGTTAGGTTAGGTTAAACTCACGGTGAAATAAGCAAGGAGGTCGTTTGTTTTCAAGTGACCCAAAAATTAAACTCATAATTTACTCTACAACAAACATAAGTTCCTTTTAATAAACTCGACACTAATCTAACCTAAGCTAACCTAACCAAAACTAACCTAACCTAACCTAACCTAACCCAACCCGACCTAACCTAACCTAACTACCTCCTTGCTTATTTCACCTTGAGTTTAACCTAACCTAACATGAAGTCATCATCAGAACAAGAATAAACAATAATGACAAGAGATACCCCCCCCCCCCTCATTATGGACCTTCCTTACCGAGCTGACAGTTCATGTTTGGTTAATATTTGGTCACCAGTCCCCCCGAGGCAGTGGTAAGGCTCTTAGGTCAACAGGATCTAACTGACCTTTGACCTTATCACCCCGAGGTATTAAACAGTATATTATTGATATAATAAGAGTGTTTTAATTGGTTTTGGTTAGGTGGCTGTAAGGACGCTGGGGGGGGGGGGGTGGCTGTGAGGATGCTGGGGGTGGGGGATGGCTGTGAGGATGCTGGGGGTGGAGGGTGGCTGTGAGGATGCTGGGGGGGTGGCTGTAAGGATGCTGGGGGGATGGCTGTAAGGATGCTGGGGGTGGGGGATGGCTGTGAGGATGCTGGGGGGTGGGGGGGGTGGCTGGGGGGTGGGGGGTGGCTGTGAAGATGCTGGGGGGTGGAGGTGGCTGTGAGGATGCTGGGGGGTGGGGGATAGCTGTGAGGATGCTGGGGGGTGGGGGGTGGCAGTGAGGATGCGGGGGGGGGGGTGGCTGTGAGGATGCTGGGGGGTGGCTGTGAGGATGCTGGGGGGTGGCTGTGAGGATGCTGGGGGGGGTGGGCTGGGGGGTGGCTGTGAGGATGCTGGGGGGTGGAGGTGGCTGTGAGGATGCTGGGGGTGGAGGTGGCTGTGAGGATGCTGGGGGGTGGGGGTTGGCTGTAAGGAGGCTGGGGGTGGAGGTGGCTGTAAGGAAGCTGGGGGTGGAGGTGGCTGTGAGGATGCTGGGGGGTGGAGGTGGCTGTGAGGATGCTGGGGGTGGAGGTGGCTGTGAGGATGCTGGGGGGTGGAGGTGGCTGTGAGGATGCTGGGGGTGGAGGTGGCTGTGAGGATGCTGGGGGGTGGAGGTGGCTGTGAGGATGCTGGGGGTGGAGGTGGCTGTGAGGATGCTGGGGGTGGAGGTGGCTGTGAGGATGCTGGGGGTGGAGGTGGCTGTGAGGATGCTGGGGGGTGGAGGTGGCTGTGAGGATGCTGGGGGGTGGAGGTGGCTGTGAGGATGCTGGGGGTGGAGGTGGCTGTGAGGATGCTGGGGGGTGGAGGTGGCTGTGAGGATGCTGGGGGTGGAGGTGGCTGTGAGGATGCTGGGGGTGGAGGTGGCTGTGAGGATGCTGGGGGTGGAGGTGGCTGTGAGGATGCTGGGGGTGGAGGTGGCTGTGAGGATGCTGGGGGGTGGAGGTGGCTGTGAGGATGCTGGGGGTGGAGGTGGCTGTGAGGATGCTGGGGGGTGGAGGTGGCTGTGAGGATGCTGGGGGGAGGTGCTGTGAGATGCTGGGGGGGGTGGCTGTGAGGATGCTGGGGGTGGAGGTGGCTGTGAGGATGCTGGGGGGTGGAGGTGGCTGTGAGGATGCTGGGGGGTGGAGGTGGCTGTGAGGATGCTGGGGGTGGAGGTGGCTGTGAGGATGCTGGGGGTGGAGGTGGCTGTGAGGATGCTGGGGGTGGAGGTGGCTGTGAGGATGCTGGGGGGTGGAGGTGGCTGTGAGGATGCTGGGGGTGGAGGTGGCTGTGAGGATGCTGGGGGTGGAGGTGGCTGTGAGGATGCTGGGGGGTGGAGGTGGCTGTGAGGATGCTGGGGGTGGAGGTGGCTGTGAGGATGCTGGGGGGTGGAGGTGGCTGTGAGGATGCTGGGGGTGGAGGTGGCTGTGAGGATGCTGGGGGTGGAGGTGGCTGTGAGGATGCTGGGGGTGGAGGTGGCTGTGAGGATGCTGGGGGGTGGAGGTGGCTGTGAGGATGCTGGGGGGGGGGTGGCTGTGAGGATGCTGGGGGTGGAGGTGGCTGTGAGGATGCTGGGGGTGGAGGTGGCTGTGAGGATGCTGGGAAGGGGGGTGGTGGTGGCTGTGAGGATGCTGGGGGGTGGAGGTGGCTGTGAGGATGCTGGGGGCTGGAGGTGGCTGTGAGGATGCTGGGGGTGGAGGTGGCTGTGAGGATGCTGGGGGGTGGAGGTGGCTGTGAGGATGCTGGGGGTGGAGGGTGGCTGTGAGGATGCTGGGGGGTGGGGGGTGGCTGTGAGGATACTGGGGGTGGAGGTGGCTGTGAGGATGCTGGGGTGGAGGTGGCTGTGAGGATGCTGGGGGGGTGGCTGTGAGGATGCTGGAGGGTGGAGGTGGCTGTGAGGATGCTGGGGGTGGAGGTGGCTGTGAGGATGCTGAGGGGTGGCTGTGAGGATGCTGGGGGGTGGGGGGTGGCTGTGAGGATGCTGGGGTGGAGGTGACTGTGAGGATGCTGGGGGGGTGGCTGTAAGGATGCTGGAGGGTGGAGGTGGCTGTGAGGATGCTGGGGGTGGGGGATGGCTGTGAGGATGCTGGGGGGGTGGCTGTAAGGATGCTGGGGGGATGGCTGTGAGGATGCTGGGGGGTGGGGGATGGCTGTGAGGATGCTGGGGGTGGAGGTGGCTGTGAGGTTGCTGGGGGTGGAGGTGGCTGTGAGGATGCTGGGGGGTGGGTGGCTGTGAGGATGCTGGGGGGTGGGGGGTGGCTGTGAGGATGCTGGGGAGGCGGCTGTGAGGATGCTGGGGGTGGAGGCGGCTGTGAGGATGCTGGGGGTGGAGGCGGCTGTGAGGATGCTGGGGGTGGAGGGTGGCTGTGAGGATGCTGGGGGGTGGGTGGCTGTGAGGATGCTGGGGTGGAGGTGGCTGTGAGGATGCTGGGGAGGCGGCTGTGAGGATACTGGGGGGTGGGGGGTGGCTGTGAGGATGCTGGGGAGGCGGCTGTGAGGATGCTGGGGGTGGAGGCGGCTGTGAGGATGCTGGGGGTGGAGGCGGCTGTGAGGATGCTGGGTGGGAGGGGTGGCTGTGAGGATGCTAGGTTAGGTTGCAGGTGTGAGTGTAAGTAAATCAGATGACTCTCTCTCTCTCTCTCTCTCTCTCAAACACGCACGCATGCACTCTGTCAAATACATCCTAACCTAACCTAACCTAACCTAACTTAACCTGACCTGACCTGACCTGACCTGACCTGACCTAACCTAACCTAAC
>CAUDMG010002622.1:725000-745000 GCA_958450375.1 Homarus gammarus | reverse complement strand
CCTCCTCCTCCCACCTGTAACCAGCAGCTGCCCTTATCATAACTTCATCTATATGTTAATGCTGACCAATTAATGAAGGTCTCTCTCTCTCTCTCTCTCTCTCTCTCTCTCACACGCCTACATTACGCCACCATGAGAGAGAGAGAGAGAGAGAGAGAGAGAGAGAGAGAGAGAGAGAGAGAGAGAGAGAGAGAGAACAATCCTAGAGTGACAACGAGACCGAGATCGAAGCAGTGGACCGGAACAGCTTCACCCACGGCTATGAACGACTGTGTGAGGGAGAGATGTAGCGGCAGTTGAGGGAGGGTGGGTGGTATGGGTGGGTGGGTGGGTGGGTGGTTGAGTGGGTGGTATGGGTGGGTGGCCGGGTGGTATAGGTGGGTGGGTGGTATGGGTGGGTGGTATGGGTGGGTGGGTGGTATGGGTGGTCGGTGGTATGGGTGGGTGGCCGAGTGGTATGGGTGGGTGGCCGAGTGGTATGGGTGGGTGGCCGAGTGGTATGGGTGGGTGGCCGAGTGGTATGGGTGGGTGGCCGAGTGGTATGGGTGGGTGGCCGAGTGGTATGGGTGGGTGGCCGGGTGGTATGGGTGGGTGGCCGGGTGGTATGGGTGGGTGGCCGGGTGGTATGGGTGGGTGGCCGGGTGGTATGGGTGGGTGGGTGGGTGGTATGGGTGGGTGGTGGTATGGATGGGTGGGTGGGTGGTATGGGTGGGTGGGTGGATGGATGGGTGGGTGGGTGGGTGGTATGGGTGGGTGAGTGGGTGGTATGGGTGGGTGGCCGGGTGGTATGGGTGGGTGGCCGAGTGGTATGGGTGGGTGGCCGGCATGGGTGGGTGGGTGTTGTATGTAGGTGGGCAGGTGGGTTGGGTGGTCGGGTGGGTAGATGAGGGGGTGAAGCTAAACTTGTGGATGATGTGATTGACGGAAGTTGGTGGGTGGCGCTGGTGGGTGGCGTTGGTGGGTCGTGTGAGTAATGAGATGATCAGGTGGGTGGGTAGAGGGAGCCTTATGGGTGGTATGACGGACAGAGGTGGGCGGTGGGCGGCAGTAGGAGCGGACACTATCACGACAATTCAACAGGTGGGGGCTCGACCCTGAGGTTACTGCCACCCACACACACACACACACCTTACTCTCCCTTACCAACATGGCGTCGATTTTACACGAAGACTCGACCGTAACTGAATACCTAGGATATAATGATATTCCTTATGTCGTGGGAAAACGATTCTACCTGTCTTAATTAACCTGTGGGGCCAATCTAATAGTCAAGATGGCCGGGAAATTGCATAGAGACTCTTTATATAGATGGATACGTTTATAATATTAGTTTTGGTGTCTTAACCTAACCTAACCTAACCTAACCCCACCTAGCTAGAGACATTAAAAGTATTAGACAATTAATGAAAGGTTCAACAAGACTGTGTGAAGGTTGGGGGAGGTAAGGAGTCAGTCAGTATGCAAATGAGTTAAGATAATTCGACATGAGGAGTCGCTTGTGCTCTCGTCACCTGCGGCAACCTGAGATATCATACCTCCGTCACCTGCGGCAACCTGAGATATCATACCCTCGTCACTTGCGGCAACCTGAGCTATCATACCTCCGTCACCTGCGGCAACCTGAGATATCATACCTCCGTCACCTGCGGCAACCACAGCTATCATACCTCCGTCACCTGCGGCAACCTGAGATATCATACCCTCGTCACTTGCGGCAACCTGAGCTATCATACCTCCGTCACCTGCGGCAACCTGAGCTATCATACCTCCGTCACCTGCGGCAACCTGAGCTATCATACCTCCGTCACCTGCGGCAACCTGAGCTATCATACCTCCGTCACCTGCGGCAACCTGAGCTATCATACCTCCGTCACCTGCGGCAACCTGAGCTATCATACCTCCGTCACCTGCGGCACCATAATTCTCTCTATCCCTCATTCATTCACTTTCGTCTTCGTCCATCAATTACTGATTCCTCTCGTCTCTCTCCCCCACGTGCTAAATTGACAGTCAGTGAGTGAGTGAATCCATCTGCCATCTTCAGCATCACTCGCTCAATACTCCTCGGCCAGTGACGTCACATCTCTAAATTGAACACTCTTTTTTACGACAGGAAGAACGAGACATATGAAGTTTTTCCCAGGACGAAAGAAACATTAGATTTTAAACCTAGGAGATGCGAAACATGAGAGTCTTAATCCCAGGAAGAACGACGTTTGTTTACTTTTGTACCAAGTAAAACGAAACGTACGTGTGTGTGTGTGTGTCACTCAGTCTGTCTATCTGTTGATGCTTGTGTCGTTACTGTGGCAGGCTATAGGTCGTTCAACATCAACTAGGCATGATATAGTTCCTTCATCATCGACCATCAACAGTTTAAACTGAGTAGCGTCAGTTTAAACCAATTAAGTAGTGACCACCAGTAGACCACCCTCACCCCTCCTCCCACACACGGGGCCATTACATCGGTAATGTAATCGATTACGAATACATGATAATTTTATGATAACGGTTACGATTACAGTAAAAATGGATGTAATCGATTACCATTACGATTACATGATGCGTAATCATGATTCCAATCATGATTACTTCAAAAGGAATGTACTTAAATAAACAAGCGTACAACAGAAACTGTACAACATCAACCTGGTACAGCCTCACCCAAAAGTTGGTTAACTCTCCCAGTCAGCTAGTGCTGCACTGCCTGCGTCAGATGTATGAACTTGAGTCTGTTACTTCGAACTTTTAGATTCATTCGTATCAGTTGCATGTTCTGGTTGGTACTGAGACAGTTTCATACAGCTGAGGTCGGCACCGTAGCAATTGCTGGATGGGAGAGTTAACCAACTGTTGGGTGAGACTGTACAATTAAATCATATTTTCTGAGAGACAAAAAAGGGTTGACATAACACATAATGGTGCGGCCGTTTAATGGACGACAACCCTCAAAATCTTGAATGGATGGATCTAAATTTTCATAAGATTAATATGGAAATTATATACGGAAATAGATCTGACCTAAATAACTCTGAAGTGTTATGAAGTTTGGGAATATTATTAACACAAATACTTATAAGAGTATAGTAATTTAGTGCTCTGATAAAATTAAATATGTGGTATTCTGAGATACACCTAAGACATTACTCTCAGTAAATGTAGATTAACAAAACAATTAGTATTATGAATTCAAATTACCAAACAATACCACAGTCTGGTTTAATATCATAAGAATAAACAAATTCACACTGTAACGTTGTTGGGTGCTAGCGCGGTCTGTGTTTGCCAAGATGTAAATCAGTGGTTACCAGCACATTGTTTAATTCTTACTGACTCGATATTTTGTTTCTAGCAGCTAGAGTATTACAGACATAACGTGGAGGGTGAATGTTTGCCGAGTCTTATAAAGGACCGAATGTAGATGACTGTATTGAAAATCATGAGCTCAGTATTGTAAGAAAAGGAAATGAAGTACCGGTACAGTATGTACTTACTATTGTAATAGTGAACGTAATCGTGATTACGATTACATATTGAATTTAATCGATTGGGATTACAGATTACGATTGCCCCATGTTTGCCTCCTCCTCACCCCTCACCTCCTATCCTTCCTCCTCTTCCTCGACCCTCACTCCTTCTCTCACCCATCCTCCTCGACCCTCACCTCCTATCCTTCCTCCTCCTCCTCCTCCTCGACCCTCACCCCCTCTCTTACTTAATACAGTACTACTACTTTGCTGTCACTCGAAATCGAGTATGACGATCATCCAGCTATGATACAATGATATTAAGGATGTCACCTTCGTTGGTGAGTTCTGAGGTGACTAAAGAGGTCGATACGGGACCGGCAGGGTCGTCCACAGATGTTGCACGTGTGGAGAGCTACATCTAGTGTGGGAGTGGGGGCGGCAGCGTCTTTCCGGCGCTGGCGCTTGTCTGCCTCGGTTTGCAGACGGGCTAATTCGAACACCTTCTTGTGTGGTGCTCCTCCAAGCGTTACGGTGTGGAGTGATCGTCTCCCAGGTGAGGGGTCGATTTAGCACTTTTTCAAGTTTGTCTTGAGACTATCCTTATACCTTTTCAGTTGCCCGCCAGCGATACGTTTACTATTCGTTAGGTAACTTTAAAGTAACTGCTTTGGCAGTCTACTGTCGTCCATGCAGGTAACATGACTAATCCAAGGTACTTTTCATGGACAATGGTAGCCACGATGCTCCTACAGTTGGTGTCAGCAAGAATACTGGCATTTGTTCTCTTGTCTTCCCAGCGAACTCGGAGGATGGAACGTATACTACGTTGGTGGAAGTTTTCAAATGCCGTGAGGTGCCTCCTGTATGTAACCCATGTCTCGCTACCATACAGCAGGGTGGGGAGGACCACTGCTTGATATTACCCCCCCCCCCTCCTTGTCGACCTTTCACCCCTCCTCTTCCACCTCGACTCCTCACCCCTCTCCTCCTACTCGACTCCTTACCCCTCTCCTCCTCCTCGACTCCTCACCCCTCTCCTCCTACTCGACTCCTTACCCCTCTCCTCCTCCTCGACTCCTCACCCCTCTCCTCCTACTCGACTCCTTACCCCTCTCCTCCTCGACTCCTTACCCTCTTCCACCCTACCCCATACCACCTCCTAACCACCCCTCTCCCCTCCTCCTTATCCTCGACTACTCATCCACCTCATCCCAGCACCACCCCTCACGCCTCCTCTTCCCCGCCTCCAACCCCTCCTCCTCCTCCCCCCCCCCCCGTTAACACATGCTAATTTTATTCATCGTTGTTTATTAAGACAATACCATACCAACATTGTCTCGTCTCCTGCCGCACAAGACCAACTCAGACCACCTATAGATATGAGGGTCTTTTACCACAGCCTATGGCGTTATAATTGCTGTCGGTCATACTCCTATTACACCATCTCAAGCGTTCCTATTACACCATCTCAAGCGTTCCTATTACACCATCTCAAGCGTTCCTATTACACCATCTCAAGCGTTCCTATTACACCATCTCAAGCGTTCCTATTACACCATCTCAAGCGTTCCTATTACACCATCTCAAGCGTTCCTATTACACCATCTCAAGCGTTCCTATTACACCATCTCAAGCGAGGTCTCAGAAGCTAACTGGTCTATGTGGGGGAAGGGGGAGGGGGGGGGGCTTGTTGAGGTGTGTTTATATGGTAGTTCAGTAATTAGGGTGAGGTTTTAATGAGGGTAATTAGGGTTTGGTGTATAAGGGATTTACTAGTATCGTATAATGAAGATTAATCAGCCTAACCTAACCTTAACCTAACCTAAACTAACCTTAACTCCCCCAAATAGCGTTAAGGTGGTTAAGGTGGTTAATGTTTGTTTACAAGAGAAGTGTCAGGTTCTCCCGGTTGAGGGCCTGGACGTGTGTGTTTGTGTTCGTGATTGTTGTTGTGTTGCATATTGTACCATCACACACCCCTATCCCATTACCCGCTACTCCCTCCACCCCCTCCCCCTCACCTCCCCTCCCCCTCACCCCCCTTCCCCCTCACCACCCCCCTTACCCTCACTCACGTCCTCCTCAATTACCTCATGATCTTCCAGGGGCAGCCGAGTAGCAGCCGACCATACCGAGTCTCACACACACACACACAGAGCGAGGCGGCCAGTGTCAGTGGGATATCATCTTAACTTTATTTACTGTGTTGGATAAGATTGTGTGCGGGGCGGCATTAGTCAGAGTCTTTTGAGCTGCAGACAGGTGGGCAGGAGAGGGGGAGGAGGGCGGAGGAGGGGGTGGAATAGGAGGAAGAAGAGGGGGAGGGAGGAGGTGGTGAGGAGGGGGATGGGGTGGAAGAGGAGGAGGAGGAGGAGGAAGAAGAGGGGGAGGGGGGGAGGAGGGGGAGGTGGGGAGGAGGGGGAGGTGGAGGAGGGGGCAGGAGGAGGATTAGGAGGAGGAGGAGCAGGAGGACGGGAGGGGAGGGAAGGGGAGGGGCAGGAGGAGGAGGAGGGGAGGAGGAGGAGGAAGAGGGGGAGGAGGAGGGGGAGGAGGAAGAGAGGGAGGAGGAGGGAAGCAGGAGGAGGAGGATGAGGAGGAGGTGGAGGGGGAGGAGGAGGAAAGGGGAGGTGGAGGGGGAGAGGTGGACGAGGAGGAGGAAGAGAGGGAGGAGGGGGGAGGAGGAGGAGGAGAGGGCGAGGAGGAGGGGGAGGAGGAGGATGAGGGGAGGAGGGGAGGGTCAGGAGGAGGAGGAGGAGGAGGAGGGTCATGAAGAGTAGGAGGGGAGGGTCAGGAGGAGGGGGAGGAGGAGGGGAGGGTCAGGAGGAGGAGGAGGAGGAGGGGGAGGGGGAGGAGGAGGAGGGGGAGGAGAAGGAGGGTCAGGAGGAGGAGGAGGGGATGGTCAGGAGGAGGTGGAGGGGAGGGTCAGGAGGAGGAGGGGGAGGAGGAGGGGAGGGTCAGGAGGAGGAGGGGGAGGAGGAGGGGGAGGAGAAGGAGGGTCAGGATGAGGAGGAGGGGAGGGTCAGGAGGAGGGGAGGGTCAGGAGGAGGAGGAGGAGGGGTAGAAGCAAGAGAAGGACGAGAAGGAGGAGGAGGGGTGCAGGGAAGACAGAAATGGGAAGTAGGCAAGTAGGAGAGGGGGTATGGATAAGGAGGAGGAGAGGAGGAGGGGGAGAAGGAGGAGGAGGAGGAGGAGGCAGGGAGAAGAGGAGGAGGAGGTATGAACATGGAGGAGGGGGCGCGAGATGGAAAGAGGGAGTGGCAAGGAGAGGGGGGATGGGAGAGGGGGAAGGAGGGAGGGGGGGGGGGACTATGCAGACTTCAGACAATGGAAGTCAGTCAGTAAGGCGGGGCACTGTGGTAGATAGCCTGGGTGTGGTGCCTTGGTGGTAGTTAGCTATACCACCCATTGCCACCACCTACCTGCATCCACCATCCACTACCACCTACTTGCATCCACCACCCACTACCACCTACCTGCATCCACCACCCACTACCACCACCTGCATCCACCACCCACTACCACCACCTGCAACCACCATACACTACCACCTGCAACCAACAACCAAACAAACAAACAAACAAACATAAATAAATATAAAAATAAATTAATAAACAGATAAAAACTTCCACCATTTTAAGAATTAATTTAAATGGTAAGTTAAGAGCATCGTATCTGACGTACCCGGGTAGCTGATGACGTCACGCGAGGTATTAACACTCAACTGGTCGTTTACATAAGGATAATTATACGTTTACTTACTCGTGTATTTCATCCTTAAAGTCATATTTAGACGAGATTGATAGGTGTTAGTATATTCTTTTAGTTCACATAGAATAAATCATAAAAAATAAACCTAATTACCTGAAAATACGTGAGGTGATGCTGGGACAATTACCTGATGTGAGTGTGAGAGTTGAGGGTGGCCAAGATGATGACGTAGGGGATGACGTATCTGTATATCCTCGTCATGTTCACCAATCACGGCCTTAGAAGGACTATGACGTAAGAGATGGCCCACCTGGCGATCGTCATGCTCACCAATCACCGCTTGAGGAGAATGGTGATGTAATAGATGACACAACTGGTGATTTTCATCTTCACCAATCACAACCCTTGGGATGATGACGTCACGATCATATTTTGTTTTGCTGTAGTGACCAATCAGGGCTTAGGGATGGTGATGCCACACGAGTGCTCACAAAGATCAACTTTTTCCTTGTATTTCATATTTATTTAATTCAACACAGGTTTTTCATTTGTATTTGATCTCTGACACACCGCCAACTATTAGATTAAAAACCATTGTATATATTCCCTTTATAATCTCTAAGACAACAGAGGGTTATAGTCGGTTCTTATCATTAAACACTATGGTACACTGGGTTGTAATTTCATATTTCTTTCAGGTAAATTTCAACTAAATTTTATTGTTTTTTTCATTTTCCAAGACAAATTAAATTCTTCCTGACGAGAGTGTAGAGTGTGAAAGGCTTGTGTTGAGTGTGTGTAGGTTGTGGTGGGGCTCAGTTGTCTTGGCCACCACCACACTCACCTCCACCACACACACACACACTCACACACACACACTCACACACACACTCACACACACACACACACACTCACACACTCACACACACACACACACACACACACTACATTAAATTCGCTAATTAAATATATGTTCCTTATTTTCTTCAGTATTTTCTACCAGATTCTTGTGGTTCAATGATCTAATTGTTTATTCTGTTGAAGAAAAGATTATTTTCTTAATTACTTTCACAAAAAAATAAACAATAATATCCCCACACTGAAAATATTTACTGAAATATAATAGACGCAATAAATTAGCTGGTGCAGTCGTGCGTACACATACATGAGAGTTTGTGTATGTATTTATGTGTGTTGTTCTCTGTGTGTGTGTGTGTCTGTGCTTGGGTGTGTATATTTATATGTTTGTGTGTGTGTGTGTGTGTATGTGCCAACGAATATACGCACAGTACATGTGTTCACTGATGCCCATGTGTACAGGTAGAATTAAGGAAAAATCACCTAAAGCTTAACCCCCTCCCTGCTTATTTCACTTAATGATTAACCTACCTTAACTAACCTAACCTTCACCTAACCTAACCCAACCCAACCAACCAACCCAACCCAACCCAACCCAACCAACCCAACCCAACCCAACCCAACCTAACCAAACCAAACCTAACCTAACAAAATCTCTAATGTTTCCAGTTTTTTCTTTTAGTTTCGTCCCAAGACATTAATCAATTTCTATTTTCAACTTTCTCAACACCAAAATAGACTCCCTTCAAAACACAAAGACTCCCAGGAAGGTGTTTAAGGCTATTGGGTATATCTCACTGAGTCTAAACCGATTATTCTCATCCAGCAGACTGAGAAATACTGCAAGGATACATCTCTCTGCTTCAATAACTATGTGGGGATTAGTTACGTGTGGAGGAATTTAGTTCATATACGATAAATTTATGAAAATGAGGTGAAGTTCAGTTCCTTGTGGGAGGGAAGGAAGGAAGAAGGAAGGAAGGAAGGCAGGAAGGAAGGAAAGTAGGAAGGAAGGAAAGAAGGAAGGAAGGAAGGAAGGATGCCATGTTATTGTGACCATGTGTGTGTTGATATGTTCCTGTTATAATTTGGCTTGGTTAGGTTAGGTTAGGTTAGGTTAGGCTATGTTAGGTTAGAGGTTAGGTTTAAGGACAGTTTGTTTTAAGTTTACCTAAGGTTAAAGTTTAGATTTTAAGATTAGATTAAGTTGACGAGGCAGGTGTTGGAGGAGAATAGTGGAGGCAGGTACTAATGAGGGTCACTGTAGGTGGGGACCAATTAGGACACTTCTTACCCTTAAACGCGTGGATTCCTTCAAACTATCCCCAGTATCTATCAGGTAGAGGACACACACACACAGTCACACACACACAGTCACACACACACAGTCACACACACACACACACACACACAGTCACACACACACACACACACACAGTCTCTCACACACACACACACACACTGAAGGGTCAAGACGTACCTGGCGCTCCTCTCGGAGCAGCCAGGTCAACTGTTAAGTTGGCCCATACCAACCCCCTCCCCTGAACCCTCCTCCCTACCGGAATATCAACAAGTTCTCGCCAGAAGTTACAATTTCATTTAGGAAAGGAACGGAACCAGTGTTAAACAGAGGTGAACAGTGGTGAACAGTGCTTAAGTCAGTGAGAACAACTCAACAGTAACAGTCGTACCCAAGTTAACCTTCACACAGTGAGGTCCCAGGTACCCAGTGATAACGGCCCGTGAGACCCAACAACAACCAGCGATGTGTTAATCCGTCTACGAGAGGAAGGCCTAAGGCCAAACCTCACTCATATAACACCATCTGTGAGGGAATTACTACACCACATGTCCCTCATAACACCATATGTGAGGGAATTACTACACCACGTCAAGTCCCTCATCACACCATCTGTGAGGGAATTACACCACGTGATGCCCCTCATAACACCATCTGTGAGGGAATTACTACACCACGTCAGGCCCCTCATAACACCATCTGTGAGGGAATTACTACGCCACGTGAGGTCCCTCATAACACCATCTGAGGGAACTACTACACCACGTGAGTTCCTCCTAACACCATCTGGGAGGGAGTTACTACACTACGAGTTTGCTGTTCAACACCTACATTAATCTGTATGTTCACTGTATGTTCCTTTACCTTTCTCTAATAAAGGCTTTTGTTAAACCACCAATGTATGTAGTAAGTCATTTATGTCCAATGTATATTTTCAGCCTTCGGGCTGCAGAAATTTTTCAATAAACCGTTAATTATTATTATTATTATTATTACACACACACACACACACAGTCTCACACACACACTTTTGTACCAAGCGCTGAAATTCCTTGATAAATGACCCTGAACCCCACGTCATTATAATATTTTACAAGAACCACTTATGTGATTTGTCTATTTTCAGTTTCATTATTATTATTATCATTATTATTATCATTATCATTATCATTACTACACCTTGCCACCTGTAGGACTGTGTCAACAACCACCACAATTCCTTTCCTGACCTGAAGGAGAGCCATCACCTGAGGCCTCTACGGGCAGGTCCTCACTAACCATGAACCTGAGATGTGGGTGAGGGAGTGAGGGTGAGGGAGGTAGAGAAGGAGTGAGGGAGAGAGGGAGAGTGGGTGGAGAGATGGGGAGTAGGTGAGGGGCTTAGGGAGGGAGTAAAGCAGTAGATGAGGAAGGTAGGGAGTGGGTAAGTGGGTGGGGCGTGGTGGTGAGGGTGTTGAGGAATGAGGGGAGTGGTGGTGAGGGTGTTGAGGAATGAGTGGAGTGGTGGTGAGGGTGTTGAGGAATGAGTGTGTGGGGGAGATGGTGGAGTGAGTGTTGTTATTAATGCTACTGTTGTTGTGTTCAGGTGGGTAGGCGGTGTGGGTAGGCGGTGAGGATAGGTGTAGGTTGTGACTAGGTGGTGTTTAGGTGTTGGCTAGATGTATTATACTATCCTTATATCACACTTCTTACAAATCTTTTCGTCTTATTAGAAGTATTTTTTTAATATTCTTCTAATTTGAATTTTGGTCAAATAAATTATTATCATTAAACACTAAATTAATACTGTCTGAAATATAAAAACCTCGATGTTTACGTTAGCTATAAACATTATTAACTTAAATATACGTATATAGAGTTTATGGTATTTATATATAAAAATCGAAGGTAAATATGTATAAATAGTAATAACGTTGGGGACATGTGGGAATAAAACCAATGGCATGAAGTTATGTGAGGAGATATTAACCATGAAAGCTCCCGCAGTGTCCACACCTGAAATATGCCGCCTGAAGTCTCCAACCCTGATGTTATCTCCGGCTCACCTCACAGCGTCACCCAACAAAAACTCTCCTAAGACATCCTGGAGGTCTGTTTGCTCATATCTGCTCTTAATTAATATCATTGAGACAGGTAATAATTTATTTCGTGTATAATTACTGTATATGATTGATAATAGAAAAAAGAACATTCATCAATATTATTCAAACAGGATATAACCCGGTGTTAATTGACTAGTGATTATCGACGCTTACACAGGCTGTCATAACCAACATCTCTGGTATTTACGGCTCACATTCCCGCCAGAATATTAATCAAAACTTAACCTATATATACTGTCTATTTTCCATTTCCACAACAACAAACACCAAGAACAACAATAATATAAAAAACATCACCCATCGACTTAATGTAAATAGCATGTAAGATAATATTGGGAAGAAAAACTCGTAAATGAAACATCGTAGGAGTCAAATGAGCGTCCCAAGCAGCCCGCCCAAGGTCAAGCCACAAGTCGCTAATGATCCATCCATCCCCATCCCCATCCCACTGTCCCACCAACATTTACCTCGTATACTTGATTAATTCCTCAAACCTCAACCAAATAAGTCATAGAAATTAGTTGACTAAAAAAAAAATATAATTATAACTTTATTAAATGTGTGTGTGTGTGTGTGTGTGTGTGTGTGTTGGGGAAGAGGAGGGGGGGAGGGTGGGGGTAATTCTAAGCTGTATGTTGAGGAAGAATTTGAAGTATTCGTCTGATACCCTAATGATTTGTTTTTATCAGGTGAAGACATGACTGAAGGGGACACACCTGAGCACAGATGAACTTACGGGTGTATAAAAACAAAGGTAAGATTCCCCCCCTTCTCTCTCCTTGTTAACTGTTGGTGTCTTCCCTTATACCTGGTTTGGGTCGATTAAAGGTAGGTGTGTGTGTGTGTGTGTGTGTCCTCTGGCCGCCCACAGCTGCCCACACTCCCTCTTACCTGATGACGATGACAGGTAACCACTCACACCTTAACACACCTTTTCCCTTTATTCCTGGACAGTTACGTCAACATTATGTAACCTCTCTTGCTATCTTTACTAATTAATACTTTTTTATAAACATACTTTCCAAACTTTTTATTTAAATTAATGTCGAAGCGTTTTTTTTTTTTTTTAATAATCATTTTTTTTACGGGAATTAGTCCACCCAGACACAGGTCACTGACCCACATCGGAGCCTGGGGGGGGGGGGGGGGCGGGGGACGAAAATGTAATAATAATAATAATAATAATAATAATAATAATAATAATAATAATAATAATTAATAATTAATAAATAATAATAATAATAATAATAAACCACAAAGAAATACAAAATGAAAAAAAAATGAGAAACAATATATGTATGTTGTGTTGTCAATAGTAAGAGAAACAATTGAGACCTGCAATTGTGTGTAAATGAGGCAGAAAGTCAGATCAGCAACCTGGGACTTGGTCACATTTTCGTGATGCCATATGGCAGCAGGTAATAGGATATAAATTTGCAGTTTTAGGAAATAAAAGATAAACTCAATGTATTATGAAAGATATTTATATACGTGCTATGGTTTAAGTAAGATAAGTTTACTGTAGGTTTATATTAGGGATTAGATTCTTGGTTTATCTCAGTTATATACATTGGTACTCAATTCGATTTTAAACCATTGTCACCACCAGGTTTACCCCACTCTTGGGCTTTGTAGGGCGACGAGTACCTCCAACCACCACCTACCAGGGTTACTATACTCTAGATCATAATATTAGTGGGACAATAGCCTGAGATACTGTAGGGTCTACGAGTATATTCTATCTTCTACACCAATGGGAGTTTCTTGGTTTGCTTGCTTGAACTGGGACAAGACACTGGCGCTAGATGCTCACCTTAATGTGCTCTTGAGATGTTTTGTCCAGTCACGTAATGGATTGGAAAGGTTTAATGACTGTCGACAATAGAGGTGAGATTAGGTGGTGGCTGGGCAGTGTGAGTTGGGTGGGTAGGTGGGTGGGTTGGTTGGGTAGGTGGGTAAGTGAGTTGGGGGGTTGAGTGTGTAGGTGGGTAGGTGGGTGGGTTGGGTAAGTGGGTGGGTGGGTTGAGTGTGTAGGTGGGTGGGTGGGTGGGTGGGCAGTGTGGGTGGGTGGGCAGTGTGGGTGGGTGGGTGTGTAGATGGGTGGGTGGGTGGGCAGTGTGGGTGGTGGCTGGGAGTGGGCAATGTAGGTGCATGGATGAATGGGTTGGTGGGTGGGTGGGTGGGTGGGTGGGTGGGCTACAAAGAAACCCACAAAAGCATATGTTGATGCCCCACCCATTCCTCCTCCTCCTCCCACACGTGTGTCACTCATCGTAAGAAAACATTACCCCGTCTACTGCTGTGGTTAGGTTAGGTTAGGTTAGGTTGAAGACATTAAGAAAAATAAGACGATTGTATTTAAACATATAACTGAGCGACTTACACACATCTATATCACGTTGTGTTATTGTACGTGTTATTGTGAATGTTAGTGTACGTGTTATTGTGTGTTATTGTGTGTTATTGTACGTGTTATTGTGTGTTATTGTGAATTTTATTGTACGTGTTATTGTGTGTTATTACGAATGTTCTAACGAGAGTTATTGTACGTCATTGTGTTATTGTGAATGTTATAGTGTGTCATTGCGTGTTGTTATTGTGTGTTATTGTGTATGTTCTTGCCTACACCAACACGTATACCTGCAGGTGTATGTAAACAAACTCACCTGACGATGTACAGAGCGTAAAATAAATACATATAATTTACACTTCGTTTACAACAGAGCAACGAGAAGATATACTGAACAAGGTGTCGGTAGAGAGAGAGAGAGAGAGAGAGAGAGAGAGAGAGAGAGAGAGAATGGCTTTAGTTTAGGAGATCTCACTAATGGATGAAGAAGGCGGCGACGAAGAAGAAGAAGAAGAAAGAACAGCAACAACTTCACCATCAGGAGTTTGTGTGTATGTGTATGTGTCTGTATGTGTGTATATATGTGGTGGTGGGAGGAGGAGGAGGGGTGGTGTTTACTCTAGGACTGATGCTTCCTGAGACCAAACAGTGGGCGTGGCGGTACACTCTCCTGGGTACACTCCACCACCCGCCCACTTAAGTCTGTGTCAATAATCGTCTCTTTTGACCTAAGCGGGGAGGACCAACACTACTTTACCAACCATCTCATCCACTTAGCTGTGTGTGGGTGTATGGCTTAATGAACACTCAGACATTCTTCCAATATAACTAATGAACACTCAGACATTCTTCCAATGTGACTAATGAACACGTAGACATTCTTCCAATATAACAAATGAACACTCAGATATTCTTCCAATATAACTAATGAACACTCAGACATTCTTCCAAACTTAGTGAACACTCAGACATACTTCCAACATAACTAATGAACACTCAGACATTCTTCCAAACTTAGTGAACACTCAGACATACTTCCAACATAACTTTACGAACACTCGGACATTCTTCCGATATAACTTAATGAACACTCAGACATTCTTCCAATATAACTTAATGAACACTCAGACATTCTTCCAATATAACTAATGAACACTCAGACATTCTTCCAATATAACTTAATGAACACTCAGACATTCTTCCAATATAACTAATGAACACTCAGACATTCTTCCAATATAACTAATGAACACTCAGACATTCTTCCAATGTAACTAATGAACACTCAGACATTCTTCCAATATAACTTAATGAACACTCAGACATTCTTCCAATATAACTTAATGAACACTCAGATATTCTTCCAAACTTAATGAACACTCAGACATTCTTCCAATATAACTAATGAACACTCAGACATTCTTCCAATATAACTAATGAACACTCAGACATTCTTCCAATATAACTTAATGAACACTCAGACATTCTTCCAAACTTAATGAACACTCAGACATTCTTCCAATATAACTAATGAACACTCAGACATTTTTCCAATATAACTAATGAACACGTAGACATTCTATCAATATAACTTAATGAACACTCAGACATTCTTCCAATATAACTAATGAACACTCAGACATTCTTCCAATATAACTTATGAACACTCATTCATTCAGTATAACTAATGAACACTCAGACATTCTTCCAGTATAACTAATGAACACTCAGACATTCTTCCAATATAACTTAATGAACACTCAGACATTCTTCCAATATAACTAATGAACACGCAGACATTCTTCCAATATAACTAAAGAACACTCAGACATTCTTCCAATATAACTAATGAACACTCAGACATTCTTCCAATATAACTATTGAACACTCAGACATTCTTCCAAAATAACTTAATGAACACTCAGACATTCTTCCAATATAACTATTGAACATGCAGACATTCTTCCAATATAACTAATGAACACTCAGACATTCTTCCAATATAACTATTGAACACTCAGACATTCTTCCAATATAACTAATGAACACTCAGACATTCTTCCAATATAACTATTGAACACTCAGACATTCTTCCAATATAACTAATGAACACGCAAACATTCTTCCAATATAACTAATGAACACTCAGACATTCTTCCAAAATAACTTAATGAACACTCAGACATTCTTCCAATATAACTATTGAACATGCAGACATTCTTCCAATATAACTAATGAACACTCAGACATTCTTCCAATATAACTTAATGAACACTCGGGCATTTTGCCAATATAACTAATGAACACTCAGACATTCTGCCAATATAACTAATGAACACTCAGACATTTTGCCAATATAACTAATGAACACTCAGACATTCTTCCAATATAACTAATGAACACGCAAACATTCTTCCAATATAACTTAATGAACACTCGGGCATTCTTCCAATATAACTAATGAACACTCAGATCATTCTTGCAGTATAACTAATGAACACTCAGACATTCTTCCAATATAACTAAAGAACACTCAGACATTCTTCCAATATAACTTAATGAACACTCAGACATTCTTCCAATATAACTAATGAACACTGACATTCTTCCAATATAACTTAATGAACACTCAGTCATTCTTCCAAACTTAATGAACACTCAGACATTCTTCCAAACTTAATGAACACTCAGACATTCTTCCAATATAACTATTGAACACTCAGACATTCTTCCAATATAACTATTGAACACTCAGACATTCTTCCAATATAACTAATGAACACTCAGACATTCTTCCAATATAACTATTGAACACTCAGACATTCTTCCAATATAACTAATGAACACGCAAACATTCTTCCAATATAACTAATGAACACTCAGACATTCTTCCAAAATAACTTAATGAACACTCAGACATTCTTCCAATATAACTAATGAACACGTAGACATTCTTCCAATATAACTTAATGAACACTCGGGCATTTTGCCAATATAACTAATGAACACTCAGACATTTTGCCAATATAACTAATGAACACTCAGACATTCTTCCAATATAACTAATGAACACGCAAACATTCTTCCAATATAACTAATGAACACTGACATTCTTCCAATATAACTTAATGAACACTCAGTCATTCTTCCAAACTTAATGAACACTCAGACATTCTTCCAAACTTAATGAACACTCAGACATTCTTCCAATATAACTAATGAACACGTAGACATTCTTCCAATATAACTAATGAACACGTAGACATTCTTCCAATATAACTTAATGAACACTCAGGCATTCTTCCAATATAACTAATGAACACTCGGACATTCTTCCAATATAACTAATGAACACTCAGACATTTTTTCAATATAACTAATGAACACTCAGACATTCTTCCAATATAACATATGAACACTCATTCTTTCAGTATAACTAATGAACATGCAGACATTCTTCCAATATAACTTAATGAACACTCAGACATTCTTCCAATATAACTGATGAACACGCAGACATTCTTCCAATATAACTAAAGAACACTCAGACATTCTTCCAATATAACTAATGAACACGCAAACATTCTTCCAATATAACTAATGAACACTCAGACATTCTTCCAAAATAACTTAATGAACACTCAGACATTCTTCCAATATAACTAATGAACATGCAGACATTCTTCCAATATAACTAATGAACACTCAAACATTCTGCCAATATAACTAATGAACACGTAGACATTCTTCCAATATAACTTAATGAACACTCGGGCATTCTTCCAATATAACTAATGAACACTCAGACATTCTTGCAGTATAACTAATGAACACTCAACATTCTTTCAATATAACTAATGAACACTCAGACATTCTTCCAAAATAACTTAATGAACACTCAGACATTCTTCCAATATAACTAATGAACACTCAGTCATTCTTCCAAACTTAATGAACACTCAGACATTCTTCCAATATAACTAATGAACACGTAGACATTCTTCCAATATAACTTAATGAACACTCAGACATTCTTCCAATATAACTTAATGAACACTCAGACATTCTTCCAATATAACTAATGAACACTCAGACATTCTTCCAATATAACTAATGAACACTCGGACATTCTTCCAATATAACTAATGAACACTCAGACATTTTTTCAATATAACTAATGAACACTCAGACATTCTTCCAATATAAGATATGAACAATCATTCTTTCAGTATAACTAATGAACACTCAGACATTCTTCCAATATAACTATTGACCACTCAAACATTCTTCCAATATAACTAATGAACACGCAGACATTCTTCCAATATAACTAATGAACACTCAGACATTCTTCCAATATAACTTAATGAACACTCAGACATTCTTCCAATATAACTAATGAAGACTCAGACATTCTTCCAATATAACTAATGAACACGCAAACATTCTTCCAATATAACTAATGAACACTCAGACATTCTTCCAATATAGCTAATGAACATGCAGACATTCTTCCAATATAACTAATGAACACTCAGACATTCTGCCAATATAACTAATGAACACTCAGACATTCTGCCAATATAACTAATGAACACGTAGACATTCTTCCAATATAACTTAATGAACACTCGGGCATTCTTCCAATATAACTAATGAACACTCAGACATTCTTGCAGTATAACTAATGAACATTCAACATTCTTTCAATATAACTAATGAACACTCAGACATTCTTCCAAAATAACTTAATGAACACTCGGACATTCTTCCAATATAATTAATGAACATGCAGACATTCTTCCAATATAACTAATGAACACTCAGACATTCTTCCAATATAACTAATGAACACTCAGACATTCTGCCAATATAACTTAATGAACACTCAGACATTCTTCCAATATAACTAATGAACACTCAGACATTCTTCCAATATAACCAAAGAACACTCAGACATTCTTCCAATATAACTAATGAACACTCAGACATTCTGCCAATATAACTTAATGAACACTCAGACATTCTTCCAATATAACTAATGAACACTCAGACATTCTTCCAACATAACTTTACGAACACGTGTTTAATTCCATGTAAATCCTACTGATATTGTCTCTCAGATCCATCGTGTCATGTTAATAGTTTCCAAGTCCTTATATACTCAACCACTAAAGCGAAACCAACACCACAAAAAATTACACATTATATTCTTCACGTGTTTATAGTTCCGTCTTATGATAGATTTACTAGGCAGAGGTAAACAACAGCTTTGAGAGGATCCAGGATTATAGAAGAGAGGAGGAGGAGGAATTGAGAGAGGGAAGGAGAGGGAGAAGGAATTGCGAGAGGGAAGGAGAGGGAGAAGGAATTGCGAGAGTAAATGAGGAGGAGGATGGAAAAGAAGAAGGGAAGGAGTTGAGAGAGGAATTGAGGAAGAAGAGGAGAAGGAATTAAAGAGGAAAGGGGAAGGAACAGAAGGAGTTGAAAGAGGAGTAGAGGAGGATGAGGAAGAGGAGCTGGAGGAGGAATAGTGATTGGCAATGAACTGAAGAAATTTAGAAAACTCTCTCTCTCTCTCTCTCTCTCTCTCTCTCTCTCTCTCTCTCTCTCACCTGTAGAGTTAAGAGCCAGGTATTACGGCTACCTGGAGGCGACACAGCAGGTGGGGATGGTGCCGGAGGCCTCTACACACACACACACACACACTGAATTTACATTGGTTGTAAAAAAAAATAATAAGTAATAAGTTTCTACAATGATATCAACACCGAGACACACTATTTAAGCTATAATAATGTCGACATTATTTCACACCAACAAGGGGTCAAATTTCGCGTGGCTGTCGGCGTCGTGTGAGGTGACGGCTGGTAAAGGGGGAAGGGGGGGTAGCTGAGGGAAGAGAGGGAGGGGGAAGGGGGGAGGGGAGGGGGGGGGCAGCCTTATCTCGGTGTCATCAACGCCCAGAATGCGACACCCTACTTCCCATTTTCTGTGGACACGTTTTTTTTCATCTTCGTTCTAGCTCTACGTAATAATCCCTCTAATTTATTAATTTTTTCATGACCAATACCTCAATTTTTGTTCTTATACGTGAAAATCAAACGTAAATTTCTTTGTTTTTAATTTCTTGATATGAGGCTGAAATAATGAAGTTTTTAAGACAATAAGAAGAAAGATTGAGGGAGACTTGAGACTGGTGTGTGAGACAC
>CAUDMG010002622.1:710000-720000 GCA_958450375.1 Homarus gammarus | reverse complement strand
TGGGAGAGGATAATCCGTTATATCGAGGTCCGTTAGATATAAAACCTCCAATTAACGGACTATATGGGAGAGGATAATCCGTTATATCGAGGTCCGTAAGATATTAAACCTCCAATTAACGGACTATATGGGAGAGGATAATCCGTTATATCGAGGTCCGCAAGATATAAAACCTCCAATTAACGGACTATATGGGAGAGGATAATCCGTTATATCGAGGTCCGTTAGATATAAAACCTCCAATTAACGGACTATATGGGAGAGGATAATCCGTTATATCGAGGTCCGTTAGATATAAAACCTCCAATTAACGGACTATATGGGAGAGGATAATCCGTTATATAGAGAGTTTACTGTACACGATTCTGTTGTTAGTGTTTAATTGTTAGGTTAGGTTAGGTTAGGTTAAGTTAGGTTAAGTTAGGTTAGGTTAAGTTAGGTTAGGTTAAGTTAGGTTAGGTTAGGTTAGGTTAGGTTAGGCTCAGGATGAGGAGAGAGGCTCACTACTTGGACCTGCGTTCAAGTCCCCAGTGAGGGAGAGAGATGATGACGCACTACCCACAACCAACCTCCTTCCCTTCCTCCCGCAATACATGCTTATAGAAAGTGCAATACATCGACAGAAACGAAGATAATAAAAAAGAAATCAAAAGTAAATAAATAAAAAATACTCACATAACTGAATCTTAAGCATGTCAAGCAAGTATTGACTTAATGAACAACATACAATAAACACTGAATAAATCCATCACTTTACTTACTAAATTACGTCATCCAATTCAATAAGTAATCCTTAATCATTCAACTAGTCATGACACAATCCTCACCTAAATTAATAAATAATATATCTTTACTCTTAACATCAAGCCACTTCCCGTAAACTCAATTAACTTAATCTCGATTAATCATTAATACAATTAATAAATAATTAATTAATTAATTACCCCTACCGACCTTCAATCATACTTTTACTCAATTAATTACTAACAGATTAAATAATCCATAATTACTGCAGTAAGTAATAAATATAGTCCGACAGTAATTAAGAAAGTCTAAGTCATAGATACTTAATCACTCAATACTAGGAATACTTTACCATTAGTAATTATTCAAACGTAATTCTTAAAGAAAGTAAATTAGTAACTTACTTAAATTAATCAAAGAGAAGTCCTCTTCCTCTTCCTCCTCCTTCCTTCCTTCCTTCCTCCCTCCCTCCTTCCCTTCCTCCTTTTCTCCCTTCCTTCCTCCATCTCTCCCTTCCTCCTTCCTTCCTTCCTTCCTTCCTCCCTCTCTTCCTCCTTCCTTCCTCCCTTCCTCCTTCCTCGCTCCTTCCCTTCCTCCCTCCCTTCCTCCTTCCTCCTTTCTTCCTTCTTCCCTCCCTCCCTTCCTCCCTCCCTCCCTCCCTTCCTCCTTCCTTCCTTCCCTTCCTCCTTCCTTCCCTCCCTTCCTCCTTCCTCCTTCCTCCGTCTCTCCCTCCCTCCCTCCACCTGTAACTCCCCTCCCTCCCACCCCCTGTAACTCCCCTCCCTCCCTCCCCCTCTAACTCCCCTCCCTCTGACACACCGAAGACCCCCCAAGACAACTTCTAAAATCAATATAAGATGTTAAGAAAATTAAGATAAAAATGGAGAAAAAAAAAAAAAGATGAAGACTAGAGTTTGATATAATTTCTCTACGATTTGTAATTTTCCTTACTGTGAGGTTAGGTTAGGTTTGGTTAGGCTATTTTTTTACGTTATTCGCCCACTAAGGCAGAGGTGAATGACCCACATCAGGGCCTGGGAGCGAAAATATAATAATAATAATAATAATAATAATAATAATAATAATAATAATAACAACAACAACAACAACAACAGATAATTAACAATACAACCAAAAAAATTTAAATAAACAACAATTTTCTCACCCCCAAAAAGTGAGGAAATAAATATTGTAATAATAAAATAAAATATGTATTGTATACCAGATAAAATACAACCGGAGTAGTGTATTAATATTGTTGTTTTCTAATGTTATTGTTAATTGGGTCAGGTATAGTTTAAGCTCACCTGTGGGCTAGAGAGGTCAGCCTTAATTAGTTGTGTGTGTATGTGTGTGTGTGTATGTGTGTGTATGTGTGTGTATGTGTCTTTGTAATTGTATAGATTCGATAAATATTGCTGTTTTTACGGGTGTTCAATGTATACTGTATAAACTACGACGAGGTATATTTAACCACACCAAGGTATATCTAACCACACCAAGGTATATTTAACTACACCAAGATATATTTAACTACACCAAGGTATATTTAACTACACCAAGATATATTTAACCACACCAAGATATAATTAACTACACCAAGGTATATTTAACTATATCAAGGTATATTTAACCACACCAAGGTATATTTAACCACACCAAGGTATATTTAACTACATCAAGGTATATTTAACCACACCAAGGTATATTTAACCACACCAAGGTATATTTAACTACACCAAGGTATATCTAACCACACCAAGGTATATTTAACTATATCAAGGTATATTTAACCACACCAAGGTATATTTAACCACACCAAGGTATATTTAACTACACCAAGGTATATTTAACCACACCAAGGTATATTTAACCACACCAAGGTATATTTAACTACACCAAGGTATATTTAACCACACCAAGGTATATTTAACTACACCAAGGTATATTTAACTACACCAAGGTATATTTAACCACACCAAGGTATATTTAACTACACCAAGGTATATTTAACCACACCAAGATATATTTAACCACACCAGAATATACTACATTTTAATTCAGGGTGTAGTTATACCGGTAGTAGTAGTAGTTGGCCCGCCTCACACCACAACGCAACCCAGGACTTAAACACCAACACTACCACCACCATCACTACCACCAACACTACCACCAACACTACCATCACTACCACCACCACTACCAACATTACTACCACCAACACTACCACCACCACTACCAACATTACTACCACCAACACTACCACCACCACTACCACCAACACTACCACCACCACTACAAACATTACTACCACCAACACTACTACCATCACTACCACCACCACCACTATCACCACTACCAACATTACTACGACCATAAACAACACTACAACCAACACGACCTATCCTACTCACCACGACGACCTATCCTGGACCTACGACCCACTTTACCTATCCAGGCAAGTTACGAGAGTTTCCTCCTATTCGTGTAGTTAGGGAATAGGTTAGGTCAGGTCAGGTCAGGTCAGGCGTCTAAGTTATGATATAGAGGAATTTAAATAGGATAGGTGTTTCGTATTACAGCGGACGATATCTCTCTCTCTCTCTCTCTCTTTACTCTCTCTCTCTCTCTCTCTCTCTCTCTCTCTCTTTACTCTCTCTCTCTCTCTCCCTCTCTTTACTCTCTCTCTCTCTCTCTCTCTCTCTTTACTCTCTCTCTCTCTCTCTCTCTCTCTCTCACTATGTTACTTTATTTCCTTTTTATATAATTTCTTTGTTATTGTTGGCTTGTTAATATACCTCTGACTATTACTTTGTTTGTTTGTCTAACCTAAACCAAACCAAACCAATCTCTCCTAACCTAACCTAAACCTAACCTAAACCAATCTCTCCTAACCTAAACCAAACCTAACCTAAACCAATCTCTCCTAACCTAACCTAAACCAATCTCTCCTAACCTAATCTCTCCTAACCTAACCAAACCTAACCTAACCAAACCAATCTCTCCTAACCTAACCTAAACCAATCTCTCCTAACCTAAACCAAACCTAACCTAACCTAAACCAATCTCTCCTAACCTAACCAAACCAAACCATAATGAACCTCTTTGTTGTTCTGAGACCAATTGTTCCGTACGTGTTAGTTAAAAGTAAACAGATTCACCTCGTACAGTGAATCGTTGCGAGTCAGTATGGATGGCGTGTGTTGGTTGAACTGAGTACCGTAATAAATATGTATAGATATTTCTAATAGTAACGTTCATTCTTTCCTATAACATTTATCACTTATATTTTTTTTCTTTATTACTTTCTTATTTATTCTTTCTTTCTATAATCTTTTCTTCTACCTTATAATAGATGGTAGATGATAAAGAAGAGGGTATCACCTGAACAATCACCATCCCAGCTTCATTCACCTGAAGTTTAACCACCATAATGCTAACCTAACCTAACCTAGCCTAACCTAACCTAACTCTAACCTAACCTAACTCTAACCTCACCTAACCTAAATCTAACCTATAGCTATGTTAGGTTAGGTTAGGATAAGTTAGCGTTAGGTTAGGTTAGCGTCAGGGTGGTTAATCTTTAGGTGATCCGAGCAAAATAAATACATACATACAGATAAACTTACTGTAACGTAGAGGAAAATGTTATGTAATTCAGGTTTATATTACAGCAGTACACTTCCTTATACACCAGGTAACATCAGATTCAATTTTCCGTAATCACTAATGACACTATACCTGTAATTAACATGTTTATAATTAATTAACAGGTGTAAGATCAGGTATACGTGTTACGGTAGTTAATTTTCTCACGTAATTCACTGTAAATTAATAGTTACAGAAATTTAAACACCAATTAGAGTTATTTTTCTTTAACAGCTCAATTAGGTAGTTCTTGCGTCACTAAGTTAATGTAGATAATTTATTTCCTTTATAATTATCTATTGTTTTTTTTTTTCATTTATTTATGTAGATATATTTCGTGTTTATCTTCACATAAAAAATAATAATAATAATTAATCGCCAACGAAAAAAAAAAATATCCCCACGAATTGTAAATCACCGAAAATCCCAACACACTTGAGATAACAGACTCAAAACAAATTAAAAAATAATCCCAGCATAAACAGACACAAACCCACTCAAACACACTCACTCTCAGGGAATAAACAACCTGACGCATAAACGCACATTAACGCACTCAAACAAACACACACTCAGGGAAGAGACGGACGGACGGACGGACGCGTGGCTAGACGGACACTGGAACAAACACGCCGACGCACACACCCGACGGATCAGTTTCACGTTATGTTGCTAATGATCCTCAACTCCAGGTACACACAGAGCCCGCCGAGGGGGGGGGAGTTGCCACACACCGCCACTCGGGCCATCCCAGGGAGAGAAGGAGTGGCGAGGGGCAGGGTGAAGGAGGGAGAGAGAGGGAGCAAAGGAAGGAGAGATGGAGGGAGGGAGAGGGAGCAAAGGAAGGAGAGAGGGAGGAGGGAGAGAGGGAGCAAAGGAAGGAGAGATGGAGGGAGAGAGAGGGAGCAAAGGAAGGAGAGATGGAGGGAGGGAAGGAAGCGTGGGTGATTAGAGTGAGGGAAGGAAGGAAGGAAGATGGGAGAGAAGAAGGAGTAGGCGATGGTAGGAAAGGAGAGATTGAAGGAGGGAACTAAAAGAAAAGAGAGGGGGAAGGAGAGAGAGAGAGAGAGAGAGAGAGAGAGAGAGAGAGAGAGAGAGAGAGAGAGAGAAGGAGCAGAAAGGAAGGAAAAGAAAGAGACACAGAGGGAGAATAGGAGGAAGAGAGAGAGAGACGTGAGAGATGAAAAAGGGAGAAAAAAGGGAGGGAGAGAGAAAGAAGGGAGAAAAGTGAGAGAAAAATAAGGGAGTTAAAGGGAAGCAGAGAAGTGAGAGAGGTTGGGCTGGGTTAAGAGGAGAAGAACAAGAGGAACAAGAACAAGAAGAACAAGAAGAACAAGAACAAGAAGAACAAGAACAAGAAGAACAAGAACAAGAAGAACAAGAACAAAAACAACAACAAGAACAAGAAAAAGAACAAAAAGAAGAACAAGAACAAGAAGAACAAGAACAAAAAAAGAACAAGAACAAGAAAACCAAAACAGAGTAAACCACAGAACTGAGACGGAGGAACGACTAATAACAGAAGAAATAACTGCTTAGAAAGAGAGAGACGAAGCAATAACAGAAGATGAGAGATAAACACGAGACACAAAGAACAAGGATAAAGGGGAGAGAGATAATAAGGCGAGGAATAGAGAGAGAGAGAGAGAGAGTAAGAGGGGGAAGAATTAATTAGGCAGGTAATCAGGGAAGAACACGAAAAGAAACAGGGAGATAAGGAGAGGAGATAAGAGGAGTGGATGAGAGAGAGAGAGAGAGCGAGAGAACAAAAAGAGAAGAAATGGGAGAGAAAATGGAGACGGTGAAGGAAGGAGGGAGGGAGGGAGGGAGGGGGGATCGTAGGGGTGAGGGAGGCCGCGGAAGTGGGTGACCATTGTCGTGGACAACCCCCTGACCCCCATTACTACCACCAATATCCCAGCACAGGGGGAGGACTTGCCTAATTACAGGTAGTCCCACCTCCCTCACACACACACACACACACACACACTCTACTACTACTACTACTTTCCTGGATGACGATCATCCATCTATGATACAATGACATACGTTATTTAAGATGTCACCTTCGTTGGTGAGCTTTGAGGTGACTTGAGAGGCCGATACGGGACCGGCAGGGCCGTCCACAGGTGTTGCACGTGTGGAGGGCTACATCTAGTGCGGGAGGGGGCCTCGGTATGCAGTCAGGCTAATTCAAAAGAATTAACACCTTCTCGTGTGGTGCTCCTCCAAGCGTTACGGTGTGGAGTGATTGTCTCCCAGGTGAGGGGTCGATTTGGCACTTTTTCAAGTTTGTCTTAAGGCTATCCTTATACCTTTTAAGTTGCCCGCCGGCCATACGTTTACTATTCGTTAGGTGACTTTAAAGTCGCTGCTTTGGCAGTCTACTGTCGTCCATGCAGGCAACATGACTAATCCAAGGTACTTTTCATGGACAATGGTAGCCACGATGCTCCTACAGTTGGTGTCAGCGAGAATACTGGCATTTGTTCTCTTGTCTTCCCAGCAAACTCGGAGGATGGATCGTAGACTACGTTGGTGAAAGTTTTCAAGTGCCGTGAGGTGCCTCCTGTATGTAACCCATGTCTCGCTACCATACAGCAGGGTGGGGAGGACCATTGTTCGATACACGTGCAGCTTTGTAGATAATTTCAGCTCCCTACAGCTGAAGACACGGGTACAGAGTTTGCCAAAGGCTTGAGGTGCACATCTGATCCGATGTTGAATCTCTTCATCGATGTCCGGGGTGGTGGACAGGTGAGAGCCAAGGCACTGAAAGTGGGCAACATTAGAGAGGGAAGTACCATTAACCTGGATAGATAGTGGAGGTGTGGTTAAACCATGGGAGGAATGAAAGAGAATCTGAGTCTTATACACATTAACCTCAAGGCCGAAGTGTACATACGCATCTGCGTAGGTGTTCAGGATCTCCTGTAGGTCACGTTCAGTGTGAGCGTCGAAAGTGAGGGCGTCTGCATACTGAAGTTCAGTGATGGAAGTGGCGACACCTTTGTTCCTGCCTGTAGTCGTCTTATGTTGGAAAGTCCCTTCATCTGGTACTGGCTGTCCACCCCGCCGGCTAAATTGACACTGGCACGAGTAAGGAAGGCTGCCAAGAAAATGGAAACAGAGAGTTGATGCCAGTACACATCCTAAATTACTCGTTTGGCTGGGGAAGAACTCAAGTTGGGTGCCATTGTGCAGGACACTGCCGTCCATGCCATCGTATAGTCGTCTCACAATGGCGATGAATTTAGTGGGCAGCCAAAACGACTGAGAGTCCGCCAGAAGGCTTCCCTGTTGACTGAGTGGAAGGCCTTAGTCAAGTCGATGAAGGCCATGTACAAATCATGATGCTGTTTTCTGCACCTTTTCTGTATCTGGCGAGCAGCAGAGATCATGTCAGTGGTGTCACATGATGGTCTAACTCTAAAGCCACATTGAGATTCTGAGACGAAGTTTTCTGCTTCAGGAAGTCTGTTTAGGAGGACTCGGGCTGTAATCTTGCCAGCTACGGATAGCGGCAGATCCCTTGGAATTGCCATAGTCTGACTGGTCTCTTGCGTTCCTATAAATATTGACGATGGAGGCATCTTTAAGATCTTGGGGGATTTCGTCTTTTTCCCATATATTCTCCAGGAGAGAGTGGAGATGGCTGGTAAGCAGAGGTCCCCCTGCTTTATACACCTAAGCTGGGATTCCATCAGGCCCTGAGGCTTTGCTATTTTTCATCTGTTTGATGGCAGTAGCTACCTCATCCCGGGATGGAGGGGAGTTGAAGTGGGTCAGCTCTGGATGCTGTAGGGGACAATGTTATTGGCCGGTGTAGGAGTGAGGAGCTCCTTGATAAGTTCAAGACAGCTATCGCACGTATTAGGATGAAGGGAGGGATCCCTATCCTATATGGCGTCCTGCCTAGAAGGAAAGTTGCAGTGATTGGTTGTCAAGGGCAGTTGGTGTCAACGGCTGTCTTGACAGATATTGCAAGTCAATATCAATCTCATTCATTGACAACTGGGACAACATTTACGGCAGAAGGGACCTTTATGTTGGGGATGGGGGTACATTTATCTAGGGACGGGGTGGCATGCCTGGCTGGCTTTCTCGAGAAGACAGTTCAAAAGATGTCGAAGTCTTTAAACTGGTGGGGAACATGTGAGCACGGGGATTGAGGAGACTGCAGCTTGCGCGAGTAAACAAAGCGAGAGGTCACAGAGAAATAGTGTTGGGAATGATAACAACACTATATCAGGCAGGGAGTTAAAACCTATATACGACAAAGAGAGGACTCAGATGACGACTAACTTAAATGTCTACTTCGCAGACTTTACACAATTAGCGGAGGATTACAATAGTAATTACGATCAATTAGCAAATGCAGTACCTATTGACGCAGTGCCCTCTACCGGAGCTGGCATAAATACTGGTATTACGGAACATTTGCATGGAACACAAAGTAATTTACAGCGAAACAATTCCATTGAGATTAATGAACAATTAATCGATCAATCACTTGGCGATTTACACTGTACCCAACTTAGGTCAGGTCAAACATACAACACCACACCTCACTACGGTTCTGTTCATTCTTCCTTCACACCAAACCCCAGTTTGTTAGGATAGTTTACTCTCCCTCCTGCATCTTCCAATCCTCCAGTAACGTTTCAGTTGTCTAAAACCAACTGACCTTGGCTAACTCTGCACATCACCCCAACTTCCTAATGTTATCAAAATCTTGCCACAACAGGATCCCATTGCATTATTCACGGTAGATGATCCCAATTATCATGTTGTCAAATTTTGGCGTGCATGTGGCGATGCTATGCGAAACAATGGTACAAAGCATGACAGTTATTCAAGTAAATTGATGAAGGCTACTGCTTACACACAGATTATGATGAATTTAGGAGAAACATGATTAAATTTTTTGATCATGGAGCACTTGGAGGTGATCTTAATTGGGGCTTTTCATTGGGCTAACAGAGCTGCTTCTGTTGGTCGGACACAGGACGTGTTCATGAGTCAACCCTGGCGGGAGAGACATTATTTATGATGACATAGTTACACAGTTTTCAACCTCTTCAGCAGTGCTTACAACAGATAAGCGAGAGGTAACAATGAACAGCTACGATGGACTGTCTATGTGACCCGTATGGACGACAGCAGACTGCCAAAACAGCTACTTTACAGTCACCTAACGAATGGTAAACGTAACGCTGGCGAGGAACTTAAAAGGTATAAGGATAGTCTTAAGACAAACCTGAAAAAGTGCCAAATCGACCCCTCACCTGCGAGACGATTACTCCACACCGTAACGCTTGGAGGAGCACCACACGAGAAGGTGTCAATACTTTCGAGTTAGTGCGACTGCATACCAAGGCAGACAGGCGCCAGAGCCGGAAAGACGTTGCTGCCGCCCCTCCCCCACTAGATGTAGCCCTCCACATGTGCAACATCTGTTGACGACCCTGTCGGTCCCGTGTCTTCTCTGATCACCTCAAAGCTCACCAACGAAAGTGACATCCTTAATAACTCATGTAACTGTATCATAAATGGATGAACGTCATACTAGTTTCCGGGTGACAGCAGAGTAGTAGTAGTAGTCATA
>CAUDMG010002622.1:705000-707500 GCA_958450375.1 Homarus gammarus | reverse complement strand
GGAAGGATGGAGGATGGAGGAGGATGGAGGACGAGGACGAGGAGAAGAAGGGCGAGGAGGAGGAAGAAATCCCCATCAATAACAAAGAGTTTAAACCTCTATAGCGCCGGACATAACACACTAGAGTAAGAGGATCCAACTCTGTAATCCTAACCCCATTTATAACAGTGACCTGACCTGACCTGACCTAACCTAACCTAACCTACGGCGTCACTTACTTCCAAAAAACAAAAAGTCCTTCACTGAAATGAGAGTCAATTCTATGGTTATATAAAGAAATTCATAAAAGGAAATATAGAAAATACAGTGAGTTAATAGAGAGGACAGGTGCACCAGGTGGAGGTAAGGTGGGACTTATTGTTTCCTTGGCGAGTATATCTGAGGTAAGGTGAGGGGGGTGAGTTAGAGGTTTTTATAATTAATGGTAAAAAAAATTCTCATTTCTGACTGACCACACACACACACACAGGGTGTGGTCGTAGTTCTTATGAACTCATTAGAGACAGTGAAAGGGTGGAGTGACTTAATGAGGTTTGAGAAGAGCCGTCCCTAGGGGGGTGCGGGACCCGGGGCAAGTCATCATTGTGGGGCCTCCTTTAGGCCCTTTGTCTTATATATATATATATATATATATATATATATATATATATATATATATATATATATATATATATATATATATATATATATATATATATATATATATTGCATAACATTAAACGTATATGCAAAAACAATAGCATATTGTCGTGAATTTAAAAAAAAAATAATATACTGCCTTATTTTAAGAATTAGTAAATTAAAGTAATGGATACAGGTGTAGTAGTTTTACAGCGTTGTAACACAAAATATGGGAAAAAATGAGAGCGGTCTGCCAGTTATCACTGTATGTGACAGCTGCTGTAGAAGTTATGAAAATACTTTAAATGAGAATCATAAATACACAAGAAAAACATAAATTTAAGACCTGGCGATATTATTGCCTGCCTGTACACGGAAACAAATCATTATTTTAAATTGATTTGTAACACAAACAAAGCAAATGCCGCAAGACAGTCTGGTTGTCATGAAAAATTTCATTGTAACATACTTAATAGCTATAAAAACTAATTTAATCTGCTATAATTTCTCATAAAACATTTGTGAAGTAGCAGAAACAGCCTTCCTTACGTCCTGTCCAGCAAACTCGTCTATGAGTTCATGACAGCACAAACTTGCTGCCAGTTCCTTTTCGATGGAGAGCACAGCCAATCCATTCACCCTGTCTTGAGACATAGTTTGTCCTTTGAGAATTTTTTAGTAATGTGAAATTAGACAAACTTTGCTCCCTGATGCCTGCACTGTGACTGGAACTGTCAACAAAATCCTATTCGCTATTTCTGCATTAGTGATGAACCCACTGGGAGATTTTAGAAACTGGAGTACCTGAAGTGCATTTATTGTTTCTTAAGGAATAAACCAGTACTCGAAACTCTGAAAACAACACGGCTTCGTCAATATCGTCAGGATTTCCAACACTCATTGACTTGTCCAAAGCAGAGTTGTGCCCAGCTAGGTATTGCCCAGCTGCAACAACACGTCCCATTTCTTTATCCAAGTCTTGTAACACGCTTAGGCTTGCATTCATTAGAGAGGCGTAGAGTTAGGGGAGATATGATAGAGGTGTACAAGTAGGTGAGTGGGATTAACAAGGGTAAAATGGAAGATGTTCTGAAGCTCAGTAATAACGAAATAACTAGAACAAATGGCTTTAAATTAGATAAATTCCGATTCAGAAAGGATATAGGCAAGCACTGGTTTGGTAATAGAGTGCTATAGTAGGATCGGGGACGCTACGGAGCTTCAAGACGAAGTTGGATAGGCACATGGAAGTGCTGGGATGGGTGTGAAAGGGATCTGCCCTGTATGGGCCAGTCGGCCTCCTGCAGTATCCCACTTTCTTATGTTCTTATGTTCTTATTTGGTAACTCGTGAGATTGTATTCCGTCACTAGAATCCTGGCACTCAGCACAGCCTTCTTGTATTAATGTATGTGACGGAGGGAGTGACCATCCAACAGGTAACTCAACCATAACACTCACACGACAATCCTGAGTGACCTGAGTGAAGGAGGGAGTTAATAATCTTTTTTTATATTATTGTTAAACGTCGGAAAATATCGTATTGTATCTTTTAGAATGTGTGTGTGTGTGTGTGTGTGTGTGTGTGCGTGTGTGTGTGTGTGTGCGTGTGTGATGTCTATCCTCGTATTCATTCATCCATGGAGAGTCTAAGCGGTTTATAGGACGCGTCATGATTGGCTGTCAGGGAGATGCCTTTGAGAAGATGAAAGAGAAGCTGTGATACGTTACTGGGGATGAATCAAAGCATACAGTTGCCTATTCGTAATTACCATACAATTTTTTTTTATAAACACAACACATCTTTAAGTAACAAAATAATACTAAAATTCAAATAAAATTACTTAATATTCATCATGATATGTAAATCCTTCGTTAAA
>CAUDMG010002622.1:652500-700000 GCA_958450375.1 Homarus gammarus | reverse complement strand
ACTTCCCTATACATTGTCAATCACAGGTCAGGTCAGGTCAGGTCAGGTCAGGTTAGGTTAGGTCAGGTCAGGTCAGGTTAGGTTAGGTCAGGTCAGGTCAGGTCAGGTTAGGTCAGGTCAGGTCAGGTTAGGTTAGGTTAGGTCAGGTCAGGTGAGGTTAGGTTAATGATACCAAACCATCCACTCATCCACTCGAATCAGAACAAGATGACCACGAGAGATGAAGAGGCAGTGGATTACGGATGACTTGATACCTGTAGTAGGTCAAAAGGTGAGTGTTGATGAGGTTTGTACACCTGGACGATAATAATTAAGGTGAATTAGGAGGATCTTTTACCTGAGTATTAATTAACTGTCATCATGGTTACTATTTCAGTATATTCCTCGGTACAGTATGATCACTCCCCAAGCACCAACAACGTACGGTCTCTGCGGTCTAGGTATATTAGATCTGTATACCTGCACGGTCTATGTACCTGCGTTGTTTATATACATGCTGAACTGTATACATGGTGAACCAATTGTAAACTTGTATGATGATTTTTATTGTATGTATGTATGTATGTATGTATGTAAGTATGTGTGTATGTAAGTATGTATGTATGTATGCAAGTAAATCACTGTAGGTGCGCGTGATCTAGGTATATGCTGATAACCACCAGGAAAGAAGAAAACACGAAGTTCCCAAGCGCTTTCGTGTAATTCACATCTTCAGGGGTGAGTACAGACTAGATAGAGTAATGCAGAACAAGATGAATATATACAGAGGAGGGTGAGACCAGGTCCACAATGGTCAGGTAATGACCCTACTAATCTTTAAATGGCACACAACGGTTGGTGGTTGGGTCAGATGGGACAGTGACCCGCCCTCTCACCTGATCACAAATCTTCTTAATTACAAAGTTGTCCAGCTTGTACAAGCCGTTACTCAAATTCAAGTTGAATGCTTCGGTATGTTTAATAAGACTAGATTCTATGATGTTCCTACTATCAATTGAATTACATGGTAATATTGAGGAGGCATTATCCCAGTCAATGCAATGCTTGTTATCCCTCAAATGAACAAACAGAGCATTGGATTCCTGGCCTGTCCTGACACTGTATTTGTGTTGTTTAATTCTAGTTACAAGATCTTTACCTGTCTGGCCTAAGTAAAACATATTACATTCCTTGCAAGGAACTTTATAAATGCAACCAATTGTGTTGTTGGGGGAGTTCTTGATTAACATTTGTTTAACAGTGCATGAGTTTTTAAATGCCACATTGACGTTCCAAGATTTTAGCTGTGCCGGAATGTGTGAGAAATTTTTGTGAAATGGTAATATTAAGATATTCTTATGGTCATGGGTGGGCTTGGGATCAGTTCTATGTATATATGTATGTAAGTATGTGTGTATGTATGTATGTATGTATCCTGCCAGAGAGGAACACGAGAGGTAAATAACTCTAGGGGCACGGCTCTCCCTCCTTCAGCTGTAACTCTACAAGGTTTAATACAAGTCGTATATTTTGTATTCATTATTGTCATACTTAAGAGGTCGGTTAAACAGTGTGACAAAAGTGTGATGTTTGGGGGGGGGGGGGTGTAGTGTGTGTGTGTGTGTGTCCCCGTCCCCTATCGCGTCTGACGGTCTGATGTCACTATCCACCGGTGCCACATCTATCCAGCTTTAACCTAAAATGAGTGTTGATAATTTATATAAACTCTTTCATTTACATCTTAATATAATTTTTTTTGTTTTGTTGCGTATTTCGATATTGTTTTCATTTCTAGCGGCTGTTAAAAGTTTCCATTAATGAACCTGTAAGAATAGACGAAGTAATATGTCCAGTATATGAAACAAAAGACAGTCTGTAACACGATATGAAACAAAAGACAGTCTGTAACACGATATGAAACAAAAGACAGTCTGTAACACGATATGAAGCAAAAGACAGTCTGTAACACGATATGAAACAAAAGACAGTCTGTAACACGATATGAAACAAAAGACAGTCTGTAACACGATATGAAACAAAAGACAGTCTGTAACACGATATGAAACAAAAGACAGTCTGTAACACGATATGAAACAAAAGACAGTCTGTAACACGATATGAAACAAAAGACAGTCTGTAACACGATATGAAACAAAAGACAGTCTGTAACACGATATGAAACAAAAGACAGTCTGTAACACGATATGAAACAAAAGACAGTCTGTAACACGATATGAAACAAAAGACAGTCTGTAACACGATATGAAACAAAAGACAGTCTGTAACACGATATGAAACAAAAGACAGTCTGTAACACGATATGAAACAAAAGACAGTCTGTAAACACCGACTAACAAAACAAGACAGAACAAGAATCACTAATCAAAACATCCACACAATAAAGACCAAAAACAAGAAAAAAAAACACAAAAACAAAACCGACAACTTTATTTCTGAAACTCAAAACTAGCTAAACTTAACTACCCTTCCAACACAAAACAGCCCACGTATATAAGCAACAACATTTAATAACGGGATAAAACAACAAAACAACACAATCACCTACGTCAAATTTGAGTTATTAAAAGCAAATGATATAACTCAATAAACACAATGACTCTATTAAATTCTCTCACCGAAAAAAAGTAAATAATCCTAGGCTCGTGGTCTTCAATTTATCGGTAACTCCATAGGCATCAGTTTTTTTTTATTAATTTGACATTTAAATCTCAGGTGTTTACTTAATTAATTACTAGTATGTATCGTATGTAAGATAGTATAGTTTGTTATAAAAGGATGAATATAATTTTAATTTATTTTACCTGATCTTAAACGTCAAATCTTAAGCAGTTCTGTTGATTTTTTCACTTTAGGTTCGTTGTAAACTTACACTTAAAAATTACAGGATATTCATACACGAAAAACGCATACACACAATACACACAATACAAAATTTATACACACACATACACACACACAATACAAAATTTATGCACACACATACACACACACATAAATACACATACACACAAAACACAAACACACACATACACAACTCACATACACACACAACACACGTACACAGAACACACACAACACATATGAACGTAAAACATATACACACAACACACATACCCACAAACACACAATACTATAAAACATTTCGAAGGTCGTAATGTTATAATGTTCTCACTGCTTCTCAACAACTAAGGTCTTTAAGTACGTGACAAGGTGACTAACTACACAACATGTCCATCAATAATTAAAATCACGAGAGAGAGAGAGAGAGAGAGAGAGAGAGAAAGAGAGAGCGGTTGTTAAGTATGTAGTGTTGGCATTACTAGAGTTATATACAGGCTCCCAAAAATGTATCCCTTCCTTCCCCCCCCCCCCCCCCCCCGGGCCTACTGTATTTGGATATGAACACAATACTACGTACACAACAGTCTTGGTTAGGTTGGTTTTTCTGATTGTGAGTTGCATCTTTCGTTCTTTCTTCCTGCACCTGATAATCACCGTAATATCTGCAGTATACCACCAACTCTCTACATAATGTAATGAAATAAGATGAATTGTGATACCATATGCAAAACCAATAACGTAACCCCGCTGATTTATGCTCCTTAGATACTAGTTCAGCCTCGGGATGGTGTTGCCAAATAGGAATATAACGTTACTATGTGTTCATGAACCAAGGTTACAATGGAATCGCTTCGAACGAAATATGAAACACTATAACCCGATATTATATGCATTTTCAAATATAGTAATTACAGGTGTATTCTGATGCCATATCCAATTACAATGACATTATGATTTACTGCATTTCGATATTATTTCTACCTCAGTTGATGAGGTGACAATTATGAATATAACGTATCATCTCATGATTCGTGCTGGCAACGGAACCTTATCTGATACACACTACGAGACGATGTCAAGTACTACCATGGGATTGACAGTCACCATGGAGACACCACAGGCAACACGAGGCTACATTAATATCATTATATTATTCTACTAAAGATGGAGCACAGTGATTCACCATAATAACAACAAATGCCAGAAATAATAACTGGCAACCTCACACATACTAGGAAAGCAGACCTACCAACATAAGGCAGGAATCACAATTAGTGATCGGAAATATTCGTCCATTGTGACACAAGTATCGTTGAGAAAAGGGGCCAATACTTTTTGGGGGAGAGTGTACAACTATCTCTTCTGGGATTTTGGCATAAGCAATCTAGAGATCTAATAATTATATGACTCTTTTCTTCTATGACACTTACAGTACCTCGTAAATGTCAAATAACGGAGATACTGGATGTGTTTTATTCTCTTGTTATTATCACGTACTGGAGCACCTGTCACCACCACTTTCGAAAGATTTGTTTACAACCGACCCGCTCGATCCGAACGGACTGTCTCGTTCACAAAAAAAACGTAAAATTACTCCATGACGTTTCAAAAAAGTTGCTTTCATTGGTACCGGATGTCAAAATAAGTACTTTCTCTTTAATATGGCAGAGGTTTAGCCCCCTGGCTAGGAAGTTAGGTAAGGTTAGGTTAGGTGGGAAGCAACTCACGGATCTTCTACTAACACAGTCCATGAAATCAACTCAATCTGATATGGTACTCACGAAGCCATCACCTGCAGTCGTTCTTGGCCACTCACTGAGAATCACCAGGCACCGTCCGTAATCCCTCACTGGAGGATCACCAGGCACCGTCCGTAACCTCACACTACACAGTACTGGACCTCCTGGCTCCTGCACCAAGAGGTCAGCGTTGTTACCTCTGAATCTTTATACACAGAGAGAACGACAACCTTAAATACAGTTTGTGTTCCAGCAAATACACCTTCACTTATTTTACTGTTTTCCTAATATCAACACAAATATATTTAAATATTTTACTAATTTTCAGTTTCTTTTATTTTCACATTTTATTTTATTGTCTTATTATTCATGGTAAAGGAATATTTAATTTTCATTTACTGAAGCAGGTGATATAAAAGTTATGTTTTTTATATAACTGTTTTTCGTATCATTTATAATTATATCGTATTTTTGTTGATTTGTTTTCTATGAGCAATGATCATTTGTCATTAAATATTTTAAGGTCTTTGTACTTTAGTTAAATGAATAATAATAATAATAATAATAATAATAATAATAATAATAGTAATAATAATAAACTATCCCGGCAGTACAGTATAGTAATTTAAATTCATATATCATAAAGGAAAGGAAAGACATCAGGGATAAATAATAATCAAAATAAACATATGCATATTAATTTTATTGGTAAATCTATGTCTGTCTGCATAAAAACTTAAATAAATAATAATAAGGAATTAACCAGAAATAATGATACTTGCCATATTCTTTCTTAATTCATCTACTTTATCAGTTACTTGGGAGAGATAAATGAACATGAAATAACTTACAAATTTGAAGAATATAATAATCAACAGAAGAATTGGTAATGAGATATAGACTAAGAGGGAAAAACAAATTATTATAATCAGTTCAGCGGTACGATAGCTTAGGAGAAAAAATGTTGCCAGAGTGAAATAACCTGACGCCACACTGATGACAGTCTAAACAGATACACTCTAAATACCTCACCAGATAACACCACTCACACAAATAGCTCAGTAGTGTCGTAATGCTATAAATTTACTAGCAACTGTATGTATTAATGTATAGTACCGAGATGTAAATAGCAAGTAGTACTGTAGAGGTATGAGTGTAGTCTAGCCGCTGAACTTCTGGTCCGAGTTGAAGAGGTAAGGCCCTGAACATGGCAACTGTGTGTACTCGAGCTCAAAGCCGCGGTTCTCCAAGTCGACGCTTCTGGAGTACTCGTCCGAGTCCGTCTTCACTTGCATGTAGAAGGGTGTCGAGTAACCTGGGTGGTGAAGCAAACTATTAAACTACGTCGAAGAGGAACTATGATTTATGACAATGTAAACAGCGTCATTGTTATTACCACGAAAGCTTGAGTTTGTTTGTCTGACTGTGCTTACATATGTGTGAGTATGTATTCGCTCTATGAGTGAGGGAGTGTATGTGTATTTGTATGTGTCTGTGCTAAGTGTATGTGTGTATGTTGACGTATGTGTGTATAAAAGACATGAATAACGAAAGACTTACTGACGATGGGCCCCTTGACGTAGTTACCAAGCGCCATGCCACAGAACCTGTCGTGGCTCCAGGGATCGTTGTCTCCAGGGGTACGACTCTTGGGCACCATCACGTAGTCCGCCTGGCACCCCGTTGACCCATACTGCAGGGAGGTGAACGTAGGTCAGGAGGGATCATGTGCTACTGAAGGAGGAACAGAAATAACAGAAGAAGAGGAAGAAGATGATAAAGAGGAAGGAAGGGATTTAGAAAGAATAACACAGGATGATAACACAGGAGGATAACACAGGATGATAACACAGGAGGATAACATCAAGTACATAGGGATAATTAGATCTCCATTGAAATATACTAAGACAAGTGGGGGAGAGATCCATTGTTGACTAATGTTTCAGTTCACTTGAGTTTACTTTCAAAATTTCGTCCTGTTGACCATAAACAATAACATAAAACACACACACACACACACACACACCAGGTTACAGATAAACACCGACTATCACACACACACACACACACACACACACACCAGGTTATCCTTCTCCTGGGTGCCGTTGTAGGAAGCCTCGCCCGTCAACATGAAGGACTCAGTACCCGTGGGAGTGTACATGATGCCACAGTAGCCCTCAGCCCCATGCACACACACATGGTAATCCAGATTGTTGAGGTGACCTGCCGGAGACACCAGACATCACCACCACCTCACATTTATCACTGACCAACTAAAATGTATTATCCACTATAGACGAGGAAACAAATGACGGTAGATTACGATTATTGGATTCTGGAGTCTATAGGTGTTTGTTTACATTAGTTTTGATATGCTGTAAGTCACTAGTAGAAGGGGAGACATATGGTTGTATTCTCTCTCCATTCTTCTCATTAATACTGTAACTTACCGGTCCACATGCGTCTGCCACAGGCCTTCTCGGTGCCGTTCCAGCAAGGGTTGTAGTCCAGCTTGGAACCTCCGAAGTTGAAACTCTTGATGGTCTCCCTCACTCCTACGTGGTACTGTAGACAACCCGTAGGTGCTGAACCAATGAGAGGAATTTGATTTAGTCGCGGGTTGGGTTGGGTTCGGTTGGGTTGGGTTGGGTCGGGTTGGGTTAGGTTGGGTTGGGTTGGGTTGGGTCGGGTTCGGTTCGGTTCGGTTCGGTTGGGTTGGGTTCGGTTCGGTTGGGTTGGGTTCGGTTGGGTTGGGTTGGGTTAGGTTGGGTTGGGTTGGGTTGGGTTGGGTTGGGTTGGGTTAGGTTGGGTCGGGTTGGGTTGGGTTGTGTCCCCCTTTCCTCGTCTCCTTCTATATATCCTTCTTAGTTCTCTCTCCCTCCTTCCTTTACCCTCACCAATACACCCTCAAGCCGGGTCTTCTCTCACCTATCCACTTGTTTCTTCCCTCTTATCATCTCCCTCTCCTGTCCACTCTATCCTCCCGCCTTCTCTTGCCTCTAACTCCACACATTCTACCTTGAAATTCTTTAACTCTCTTTCTCTCTTTCATGATAATTATCCCCTCCATGTATCACCTTCCTTCCTTCCTTCTTCACCCCTTTCGTTGACGCTTGACTCATTTTTCTTCATAAGCTCTTATTTACTAACTCTATAAGATCGTATTTACTAACTCCATTTAATACCTGTAGCATCATAAGGTCACAAGAACTACATCATCTTCCTGCTTTTGTCGACTCTCACCCCACCACATACATAAATATTTCCTCTTTTATCCTATTACCACTGAATCTCAACCTAAACCTAAACCTAAACCTAACCTAACCTAACCTAAACCTAACCTAATCTTCCTCTCATCCACAAAAACCCAAATCTTACCCCCCCCCCCCCCCACGTTCATCTTGCGGTTAATGTTTTCGTTGTTTATTTAACTGTGCTGTTCTGTTATATTCACCTCTGGAGCGGGAGGTCTTGAAGTGGTCGTAAGTACAGTCACATGGGATCTGGTTGACACGCACCTTCCACCTTCTGTTGTCCTCCACTTCATGCCTCCACTCCAGTCTATTAGTGGAGGTTATGTGGATAATAGGAAGGTGGATATACTGACAAGGTGAATTATTGTGGAAATAAAAACATAGAAGTTTTTTTGAAATGTAAAAATTATTTGACGATCTCTCTCTCTCTCTCTCTCTCTCTCTCTCTCTCTCTCTCTCACCAACAGTACACGTCATCACCAGAACATATACAGGAACTCACGGATAAGTATCGCCAGTGACGTGGTCGACGACGTGTCCTACAGGCTTGGGCAGAATCTCTGAGATGAGGACGTGTAGGCTGGTGCTGGCCCGACCCGCCACCTCCACGTACACTGTTGGGCAGATACACGTCACCAACACCACGTCACCAACACCACGTCTCCAACATCACGTCTCCAAAATTACGTTAACAACATCAGTTCTCCAACATCACGTCACAACCGACACGGCATCGACATCAGTTTTCCAATATCAGTCACCTACACCAATTCTCCAACACTACGTCAAAGCCACCACGTCACCAACATCACGTCGCCAACACCAGTTCTCCAATACAACTTTACCAACACATCACCAACACCACGTCGCCAACACCACTTCTCCAACACCACGTCACCAATACTAGTTCTCCAATACATCACCAACACCACGTCACCAACACCACTTCTCCAACACCACGTCACCAACACCACTTCTCCAATACATCACCAACACCACGTCACCAACACCACTTCTCCAACACCACGTCACCAACACCACTTCTCCAATACATCACCAACACCACGTCACCAACACCACTTCTCCAACACCACGTCACCAACACCACTTCTCCAATACATCACCAACACCACGTCACCAACACCAATTTTCCAACAATACACTAACCAAGATAAAGTGATATAAGCTGAGGGGTCAATCATCAGGTGAAATAAGCTGAGAGGTCAATCATCAGGTGAGATAAGCTGAGGGGTCAATTATCAGGTGAAATAAGCTGAGGGGTCAATCATCAGGTGAGATAAGCTGAGGGGTCAATCATCAGGTGAGATAAGCTGAGGGGTCAATTATCAGGTGAAATAAGCTGAGGGGTCAATCATCAGGTGAGATAAGCTGAGGGGTCAATCATCAGGTGAGATAAGCTGAGGGGTCAATTATCAGGTGAAATAAGCTGAGGGGTCAATCATCAGGTGAGATAAGCTGAGGGGTCAATCATCAGGTGAGATAAGCTGAGGGGTCAATCAACTAATTCTCAAGTGGTCTAAATTTCCTCCTTAAGACGTGTGGTGGCAGGAGTACACTGAGGTACTTACAATGTTGGCCGGTGTTGTCCCCGCACAGGATAGGGACCGGCTCGTTGGCCCGCACCATAAACTGATCATTGTCACAGTTGCCATATTCCGGAGGCTGCAACATTAGCTCCAGAAAGTCCAGCCTGCAAGATCAACAATGTATTTCTGTCTAATGAGGTTGCGTATTTGTTTTATTTACTTAAGTTGCCGTAGTCACCAAATGGGCATTATCTCTTTGTGTAGTGAGTAGAGGTTTAGGATAATATGATCCCTTATAAGCTTCATTGTACGCGTGAAATATATTAAAAGTGACTGTCGCTTTTCGGTGACAATGGCACAGTTGCAGATACTTGATTTCATTTAGTAAATAAAATACATATAGCTGCACCGATATAAATACAGAAACAAATATAATTTATTATAATAATAAGATATGATAGACGGGAATCTACATGAAGACAATAAACTAGACAGACAGTTTCCTAAATCGGACAGAAAATAGGAGTCGAATGAGAATGAGAATTTAATGTGGTTACTCATATAATTTCTCGTAACAAAGAAAACTAAAAATAATTTTACATGATAGAAAATGATATTATTTAGGTGTAACAATAATATATTGTTTCCTCACCTGACTTGACAGATAGGGACGTCACAGTCATGAGAGATAGTCAGTTCACAGTGACTTGACTCATTCTTGGTGGGTAACGGGTACTCTGAATTCTCGAAGTCGAATTCCAGGAAGGATACTTCTTCACCACACGTCACCACCACTGTCCAAGGGTGGGGGAGGGGGGGGGGGTCATTTAGACAGTAATTTAAAATGCACTCGTGAAACTACAGGTAAATCTTAATTCAGTTGAGCACGAGACTCCATTTTACGATCAGTTTCGTGAAAAAATGTTAGCAAAATATTCTACCAGTGCTTTTTCATAAGGTTTCAAGATAAATGATATATACTATATGAGTAGATAAATATGTAAATAAGCATAGATAATAAACTTGTGAAAGGGTCATAAAGTAACCAAGAACACAACACAGCAAGGATGAGGAGTATAAGCTGTACCTTCCTCGAGAAAGTATCTAGCGGAGAAGCCCCTACAGGTGTCGCCGTCAGGAGTGGACCTGAACTCCACGTAGAGGGTGTCCTTAGCGCTCAGGAACTCTCCCGGGATGTCGGTACCACATAGATGGATGGCGGTCGTGTCGTTGGAGAATCCTACAGGAGAGACACCGTCAGGAGGAGGCTGATAAAGAGATTCCTGACAAGGTTTATAATCTTTAATAACAGTTGAACGTAATTATATGAAAGACGCTACAGGAAATTTGAAAAAAAGACTATTTGAGGAGAAGGAATGACAGAAAATGATGAAACATGTATAAGAATAAATATAACAAATAAACAGTTAATGAAAAGTAGCAGACATAAAAGTAGCAGACATACTCCCCAAGGAACACCAAACAAGTTCCAGCCATCAAGGTGTGTGTTTTAATTAACTAGTGATATACAGACTCACGTGACATTAGGGTTTGATGATGTGGTAATATATGTTGTTGACAGAGGTGATATATTAGACCAGGTGAAATGTGGTATCAATATATAACTTAATCTGATACTAGTGTAGGGTGATTGGTACTGACCTTGGGGATATAAGAGGTCACTGAGTCACTGACCTGTTGGTGACACGAGGAGGTAGTCGCCGTTACACCCTGGAGTTTTGGTCACTTCGAAATCATCAAAGGTCAAACGTACTCGCTTCCCCTTCCCGCCCTTCAGAGGTAGACAACAGATAGTGATGGAAATAGCATATTGAGAAAACGGAGGCTTCAAAGAAAATGGCATTGAGAGAGTTTTTATGTATAACTTCAATTATACGACAAATCAATACAGTTTTTCACACGAAGAAACTTTTGTATTATTCAAGTCAATATTTATACTTCAAGTGACACATAGTTGTTGTAGAAGTTGTAGTCATAGAAGCACCAGTGACACATATTATTATTATTATTATTATTATTATTAGGAGTAGTAGTAGTAGTAGTAGTAGTAGTAAAACATAGTATTAAGAGCAGCAATAGTAGCCATAGTAGTAGTAGTTTCAGTAGTTACCCACCAGGATGGTCCACACACAGTAGAGGCCGTTCTCGTATTGGTCAGGGTAGTCTGGTGTGGTGATGACGCCCTCACTGGCCAGCTCCCCGTCGATCACCGCGCCACAGTCTACAACAACAACCAGTCTCTCAGTACTCTACAACCACAAGAAGTCAGTCAGTACTCTACAGCCTCAACAACAACCACAGTCATTAGTCTACAACCACAGTCAATAGTCTGTTACCACAAAAATAACTTGACAAACAAACGGATCTTTATAAAAAATATCACTCACCCTTAAATTTATCAGTTACAAGACCTTGATTTATTTTTATAGAGGCAAGAAATAATTTACATGTGCTTCAAAGTAGGAATATTGAGTGTCTTCTTATAGATGGGTTACAGTAAACGGTCCGGAAGTGTAAGAGGAACTGCTGGTTAAACACTGAGGCGTTGAGAATCTTTTAGTTGGTTGATTGTAATTTTTGTTGTCTGGGGATTTTTACTTAGTTATACTCTGTTGTCTGTGGATTTTTACGTAGTTATACTCTGTTGTCTGGGGATTTTTACGTAGTTATACTCTGTTGTCTGGGGATTTTTACGTAGTTATACTCTGTTGTCTGGGGATTTTTACGTAGTTATACTCTGTTGTCTGGGGATTTTTACGTAGTTATACCCTCGATTTCAAAGTGATTCCGTTTCTGTAAATCTAACTACGGCTTGACGATGTTTCTTTTCCTCTGATTGTGGGGAGTGATGAGAGATGGTGAGGTCGCGTTAGTATCTACGTGGTTGGTAAGATCATTCAGGTTATTTGGGGATATGTGTTTAGTCTAGGTACCCAGTGTCACTCCTCCGCCAAGCTGTTCCTCTGAGTCAAGTGAGAGGAGTAGCTATGTGTGTGTGCGGTAGTGAAGATAAGCAGCTGTTGTAGTGGTAATGGAGATTGTTGATTACCTAATTAACTTCTACCACAGGGACGTTTTGTAAAGACACTTACTTGATATGTCGGCGCTGGTGGTGGTAGGCTGTGTGGTGCTCGTTGTGGGAGATGTGGTGGTAGTTGTTGTAGATACGGTTGTAGTTGTGGAAGTGGTGGTGGTGGAGGTGGTGTTGTGGTCGTTGTGTGGGGTGGTTCTGATGGTGGTATAGTGGTCTTATTTGGTGTGGCTGTGGTGACGGTTGCTGTGGTGGCAGTGGGTGTGGTGGCTGCTTCTGTAAGGTTAGCTTCTTCAGAGGACATGAACTCAACGACGATGTTTCCTGGTTCCGTGTCTTGTGAAATCCCGAGGGAGATCTCTTGTTTATCGTACAGCTTGATGAGGGAGTCGTTCTCCACCACCCGGGCCGCCTGTCAGGGAACCCAGTGGGACATTTCCGCTAAACAACTCTTTTTTACTGTCTCTTCCACACACACACTTCCGTCTAAAGACTCATTATTAACTACTAAATACTATGTGAAAGCATAATGGTTCCACGTCTTTTGTAGGAAGTTCTAACATAAAACAAAAGATATGTTCCTTCAGAAATAATTTACGTAAGGAGGATTTAGGGAACATGATATGATTTAGTGCAAGGTTACATAACTGAGATATTTACAAATATTTTTTTTCTCTTGGTTGATATATATTGCTTGATGAAATGATTAAACATGATAAATCCTGAAATACACTTAATTATTTCACTAGATATTATTTATAGTAAGTAATGAAATAGAATGTAAATACAATCATTTTTAATTACCATTGATAATAAAACTGAGCTAAAGATATTAAGGAACAAAATATAATCTGATGGAGCCATGACACACACACACACACACACTTACCTGGGACACAGCCATCAACACCACCCATACCAGCAGCAGTAATAGTCTGTGAATCATCTTGTTGACCTTCCTGCCTGACACACCTCTGTCCTCAACCTTCCGTCTTCTCATACACGTCTTCAAAAGTCAACTTCACCTTTAGTTTTTGCCCAGAGCTTTCTTTTTCCTCTGGTTGTAGTCCTAAATCTTTCGTTTTAGCTTTCTGTGAGTTTCTGTCTTTGTAGATTTATTGTCTGATGTCCAGTGATTCAGAGGGAGTTGTGATTATAGCGGTCGTGACAGAGGACATCTACAGTAAATCAGGGGCGGAGTACCTACAGGCTGTGACAGAGTACTTGGAGGTTAGGGGGCGGAGTACCTGCAGGCTGTGACAGAGTACTTGGAGGTTAGGGGGCGGAGACCTGCAGGCTGTGACAGAGTACTTGGAGGATAGGGGGCGAAGTACCTGCAGGCTGTGACAGAGTACTTGGAGGATAGGGGGCGAAGTACCTGCAGGCTGTGACAGAGTACTTGGAGGTTAGGGGGCGGAGTACCTGCAGGCTGTGACAGAGTACTTGGAGGTTAGGGGGCGGAGTACCTGCAGGCTGTGACAGAGTACTTGGAGGTTAGGGGGCGGAGTACCTGCAGGCTGTGACAGAGTACTTGGAGGTTAGGGGGCGGAGTACCTGCAGGCTGTGACAGAGTACTTGGAGGATAGGGGGCGAAGTACCTGCAGGCTGTGACAGAGTACTTGGAGGTTAGGGGGCGGAGTACCTGCAGGCTGTGACAGAGTACTTGGAGGATAGGAAGTTGAGTACCTACAACTGCGACAGAATACCTGGAGGTTGGGGGGGGCGTCGTACCTGAGGGCTACGACAGAGTACCTAGACATCGGGGGAGTAGAGGAGCCTCGGCCAGGTACTTAGTGTATATATACCCAATCATCACACGGAAGTAAATAACACAGGTGGAGAAGTGATGATCATTACCCGGGCCACGTCAGGGTGCACAGGTGATACACTTAACCAGGTAGTTACTGGTTAATTAGTTGAATTAGTATCAGGTGAGCGTCAGTCAAACAACTTACATTTTTCTTTACAACTTCCTGGGTTATGATATTGCTATGTTGTTATGACTGAGTAAAGTTTTGACTGTAAAATAAATATTGAGAGAGAGAGAGAGAGAGAGAGAGAGAGAGAGAGAGAGAGAGAGAGAGAGAGTGACTCCCAAAGAAATGTTTAACCACGTTAGCAACATTTTTGTTCGTCACAAAAGTAATGATTATTTTTACAGGTAAATTAAGCACAACACCTGAGTCACCCTGCGGCCATTACACACACACACACACACACACACACACACACACACACACGGTAAATTTATAAACAACGCATCAACTAAATTAACCAAGACATATTTCAAGATTATCCTAACCTAACCTCACCTAACCTAACCTAACCTAACCTTGATCCTTGGTTCCTAGCTTCTCAATATAAAGTTAGGATTTTCTATAAGCTGAAATAACCAGTAGAGAAAGCAGAGTGAGAGATACGAAGAGTTATGAATTTAATTTCCATATACAACAGACCAGTTAGCTGGGACAATGTTAGTGAAAGTCCTGCTGACGAAGGTACTGCTGACGAAGGTACTACTGACGAAGGTACTACTGACGAAATTACTGCTGACGAAGGTGCTATACTGACGAAGGTACTGTACTGACGAAGGTACTATACTAAGGAAGGTACTATACTGACGAAGGTACTTTACTGATGATAGCACTACTGACGAAGGTACCATACTGACGAAGGTACTATACTGATGATAGCACAACTGACGAAGTTACTACTGACGAAGGTTCTGCTGACGAAGTTACTGCTGACGAAGGTACTATACTGACGAAGGTACTGTACTGACGAAAGTACTGTACTAACGAAGGTACTATACTAACGAAGGTACTATTGACGAAGGTACTATACTGACGAAGGTACTTTACTGATGATAGCACTACTCACGAAGGTACTACTGACGAAGGTACTATACTAACGAAGGTACTATACTGACGAAGGTACCGTACTGACGAAAGTACTATACTAACGAAGGTACTACTGACGAAGGTACTATACTAACGAAGGCACTATGCTGACGAAGGTACCGTACTGATGAAAGTACTATACTAACGAAGGTACTATACTGACGAAGGTACTACTGACGAAAGTACTATACTAACGAAGGTACTACTGACAAAGGTACTATACTAACGAAGGAACTACTAACGAAGGTACTATACTAACGAAGGCACTGTACTGACGAAAGTACTATACTAACGAAGGTACTATACTGACGAAGGTACAATACTAACGAAGGTACTGCTGACGAAGGTACTGCTAACCAACGTACAATTGACGAAGGTACTACTGACGAAGGTACTACTGACGAAGGTGCTACTGACGAAGGTACTACTGACGAAGGTACTACTGACCAACGTACTACTGAACAACGTACTAATGACGAAGGTGCTACTGACGAAGGTACTGCTGACGAAGGCCTAAATAGAGAGAATGTTTGTAAAAGTATGGAAGAATGTTAATATTTGTATAACAGCCCAATTATATGGTTGTTGATATCAGTTGATGACACAGTTACAATATTGTTTCATCATCATTATTATCATTATCTCATTTGTTACCATTATCATCCTTATTATCATCATTATCGTCATCATCATCATCATCATCATCGTCATCATCATCATCATCATCATTATCATCACTCGTAAAAACATTGCAAATAATTAGGATCTAATCCCTTTTTTCACAACCCCAAGGTGTGTGTGTGTGTGTGTTTGTGTGTGTTTCGGGGTGATCATAGTGTCCTCACCTGCCTCCTCTAATTACACTCTATTGCGCCATTAAGTATGATGGTGCGTGACTGTGGCCTTGTTGGTGATAAATGGAGGGCGGAGATGGAGAGAGGGAGGGAGGGAGGGAGGGAAGGGGTGGAGAGAAAGGTTGTGAAAAGGTGTGCCGACATTGATGAAGGTATAGGGAAAGGAGGAGGGGGGAAAGGTGAGGAGGGAGGGAAGGAGGGAGCAATGGAGGGGCAGTGGATGGAGGGAGTTACAGGTCTTATCACTTATGTTCTTAATGACGGAAATTAACATATTCTTCTCTCTCTCTCTCTCTCTCTCTCTCTCTCTCTCTCTCTCTCTCCCCACGAGACACAGTATTGGTGAGACACTGGAACAAGAATGTCGCAGGTGAGGTAATTGGTGCGTCAGCTGGTTACTTAAACCTTACCACGGCTGGACGCACCAATAGGCACCCCCCCCCCCCCCTCCACCCAGTCACGTGACCATAACAAACGGATCGAAAGCAAGGTGGGAGTGAGTGGGGGGGTGTGTGGGGGGGGGGGGGTTGTGGGGGGGATGGAGGGTGGGTGTGGGGGGGGGGGGAATCCACCATGATACACCTTGTGAAATACTCTATATACTGTACATGTGGTTGAGTTGTGGTTAAGCGGGTGTACCATGCCAGTAGCTTGACACACTCCGTTGACACTTTGTTGACTCACTTCGTTGACACGTATTGGCACATATACAGTATATAGCTTAAGGCTGTACCATAACTATAGCTTTAGGACAGTACCTCTTACTTACGTTTTAGGGCAGTACTATAGCTTTACGACAGTACCTTAACTATAGCTTTAGGAGAGTACTTTAACTATAGCTTTAGGAGAGTACTTTAACTATAGCTTTAGGGTAGGACTTAAACTGGAGTTTTCGGGTAGTACCTTAACGATAGCTTTGTGGCAGTACCTTAACTATAGCTTTAGGACAGGACCTTAATTATAGCTTTAGGGCAGTACTAAAACCTTAGGACAGTGCTTTACATGTAGCCTAAGGACAGTACTTTAACTATAACTTTAGGACAGTATCCTACACATAGCTTAAGGAAAGTACCTTAACTATAGCTTTTGGCCAGTACTACAGCTTCAGGACAGTACCTTAGCTTCAGATTTAGGGCAGTATCTTACATATACCTTTAGGACAGGACGTTAACTATAGCTTTAGGGCAGTACCTTAACTCTAGCTTTAGGGCAGTACCTTAAATATAGCTTTAGGACAGGACGTTAACTATAGCTTTAGGGCAGTATCTTAACTTTAGCTTTAGGGCAGTACCTTACATATAGCTTTAGGACAGGACGTTAACTCTAGCCTTAGGGCAGTACCTTAACTCTAGTTTTAGGGCAGTACCTTAACTATAGCTTTAGGATGAGTTAGCTTTCCCTCTTGTTACGGCGTCACACTTCAGAACATCAATACAAAATTACTGGATATAATTGTTCTAAAGATCCGACCCTCACTTTCACCAGGACGCGGGTGTGACGGTGTGGTGGGTGTGACGGTGTGGCGGTGGGGGGAGTGTGACGGTGTGGTGGGTGTGACGGTGTGGCGGTGGGGGGAGTGTGACGGTGTGACGGTGTGGTGGGTGTGACGGTGTGGCGGTGGGGGGAGTGTGACGGTGTGGTGGGTGTGACGGTGTGGCGGTGGGGGGAGTGTGACGGTGTGTCGGTGTGGTGGGTGTGACGGTGTGGCGGTGGGGGGTGTGTGACGGTGTGGTGGGTGTGACGGTGTGGCGGTGGGGGGAGTGTGACGGTGTGGTGGGTGTGACGGTGTGGCGGTGGGGGAGTGTGACGGTGTGGTGGGTGTGACGGTGTGGGGGTGTGAGGGTGTGATGGTGTGGGAGAGGGGTGTGACAGTGTGGGAGGGTGACGGTGTGGGGTTGTGTGGGTGTGGCGGGTGTGACGGTGTGGTGGGTGTGGTGGTGTGGGGGACGGGGGTGTGACGGTGTAGGAGAAGGGTGTGACGGTGTGGGGGGTGACGGTGTGGGGGGTGACGGTGTGGGGGGTGACGGTGTGGGGGGAGGTATGACGGTGTGGGTGAGCAGTACAATATATATATATATATATATATATATATATATATATATATATATATATATATATATATATATATATATATATATATATATATATATATATATATAAAGAGAGAGAGAGAGAGAGAGAGAGAGAGAGAGAGAGAGAGAGAGAGAGGAAAACAAAATAAGAAGGAAGGAAGAAAAGTCTAAACAAGGTACAGTAGTGACACCGTCAGTCACCTGCCTCATTAAGGTTATACTCCTCGGTGAGTCTCAGGCGAACATCGTAAATCAACACTCAGAAACACTATCAAGTCACCTGCCAATTACTCCAAACTCCTACAGTCCTTATAAGTAACCTAACACCTAACCTAACCTAACCTATTGATCTTTTCACCTATTATGTATCTGTGGGTCGAGTGAGTTGCATCTCCGTCTGTTGTGATCTGACTGTAACTGATTTCATAATGAGGGATTATTATTATTACCAAGTGAGGTTTAATTCATCCTTGTTTTATAATGAGCTGTCTTATGGGTTTATTTTGTTACTAATTCTTTTTTTTAATGATATTGGTGATTTTTTTTATGGTTTGGTTTAGGTTAGGTTAGGTTAGGTTAGGTTAGGTTAGGTTATCATCACTATTATCTTATGTACGCTGTGGGTTTTCATCTCTCTAGCTGTAACTTTCTACAGCAGGAATGAATGACCGAACCAAAACTGTGTCAGTGTTCGATCTGGCGTTGATATCCAGAATGGCGTCTTAGTTTGAGATCCCATCAAACACCTGTACTTTACTACCTACCATGAGTGTCTATATACCTCAAAATATAATACAGTACTGGCTATAAAAGTCCCAAATATTACCACAATACCATATACACTAGACGTGACAGTATTTGCACCAAACCAAACTAATACAACGACACTTTTAACCTGTAGTGGTCGATGACATCACTTAACCCACGAGAACGCCCTGGATTTTTGCCGGATTAACTGACTGCGCTTGTGAGAACACGGCCACATCATATCATCATCTTCATCACACCACTACGACACCTAGCATGAAACTCTCACAGTAAATTATCCTTCATAGGTGAGACAATAAAGAAAAAACTAATATTATATTCTGTGGGAAGATATTGAATATAAAATGATTGAAACTACAGGTATGTGAACGGTTGACTCGTATCACAGGCTCTTTTATACACGCCAGGGAGGAAACTATTGAGAAACCCAGCTATTGTTCTCGATCAAATGCCTCATCAGACAACATTATTTCTCAACAGGATGATACAGATATGATATTGTAGGAGTTTACTATATATTCTGACAGGAAGACTGGTACAATACACACCCCCCCCTCCTCCCCACCCTACCCTCGGCCTCTGCAACTCTGACCTAGATTCTTTGGGGGATTACCTGAAGATTAGACACCCCAGTTTATTTCACCTGAAGTTTAACCTAACCTAACGCTATGGCTGGGGGTTAGGTTAGGTTGGGTTAGGATATATTAGCATTGGGTTAGGTTAAGTTAGGTTAGATTAGGTTAAGCTAGTGTTAGGGTGATTAATCTTCAGGTAATCCGAATTTGTTAACTAACTTGGGCTGTATCGCGTCTTCTATCACCGTCTCTCCCTTCCCTTCTCCCCTTGTCTTCTCTACCCTCCCTTCCCTTTTCTCTTCTCTATCCTCCCTTCCCATATGAGTCACCCCCACCCCCCCCCACCCCCACCCCCTTCGTCTCTGGCACCCCCATGAAAGTGTCTAGGGAGGAGGACTTCCGGTGAGTGGTGACAGTACACACCCTGGCGGCACCTGACACGAGGGGAAGGGAGAGGCGGACCAGAGGAGGAGGAGGGTGTAGGGAGGAAGGGAGGGAGGTTCTAGGGAGATAACAGAGGAGGGAATTTAAATAGAGGGAGGAAAGGACAGAGAGAGGCAGGGAGAGAGAGGGAGTTGCCCACCTCGTGTGTTGAGATAGGGAGCGAGGGAGAAAGTAAGGGAGGGAAGGAGGGAGATGGGGGTGCCAAGCTCTTTTGGTGAGGGAGTGAGGGAGGGATGGATGGAAGGAAGGAGTGAAGGAGGGAGGTGGAGGTGCCAAGCTCTAATTGTCATTCACCACGCCTCCAGGTAACTGCCATCACTCCGCGGGACAATAGGAGTGACTGAGAAACAAACAGACAAACGACTCCTCCCTGACCTACATACCTCGCAGGCTCTGTGGCGGGTAATACTAATAATAGGAACTACAATTTTCATTATTTTTTTGTTTGATAATTGTCAAAACTCAAATTGTAATTGTGATGATGACATGAATAAAACACACACACACACACACACACACACACACACACACACACACACACACTCACACACATTACTCCCCAATGTCCCTATACTTAATAATGTATTAACATTTTTGTCCATTGACTATATTCAGCCTCTTACTGCTGTACTTTTCTATAAACCGCCAGTGCTCGAGGATTCTGGACGCGGGGACAACGAGCCTTCTTTGATATATGGATCTTCGACCCCATGGCCGCATGTCACCGTAACCTAGCTCTCGATGCTGCACACAGGAGGAACGAGAATGACAAGAACAGGGAATCTGGGGAGATTTCAGAACGTTGATCAAGGCAGCTTCACTCCTCTGGTGTTCACAACCTCTGGTGGGATGGGACCAAGTGCAAGATGCTTCTATACCAGACTCGCGGAGGTGCTATCCGAACAGAAGCAGCAGCCCAGAAGTTGCGTTGCAGCCTGATTGAGATGTCGACTGTCTTTCTCTCTGCTTAGGTCTGCATTGCTTGGCCTCTGGGGAACGAGAGCATCGGCCCCAAAGCCGACAACAGCTGCAGATATTGACTATGAGGCTACAGTCACTGAATGCAGCATAGATCTGCAGCTCAACTAACTCAACACAGCTAGGATAACTACTTATGTATTAGGATAGTTAATATTAAGGTAATAAAATGACGGCCAAGGTGTGGCTATTGGGGGAGGCTGAACGCCACGGTATAAAAAAGTAATAGTAATAGTAGTAGTAGTAGTAGCAGTACTACACGTAACACACACACACGCACAGAAGTTGCCTAAACACAGAAAGGCGTAGAGAGTGCTGAACAAATAGAGAACAATGACAAAGAGAAATAAATCAGTGAAAGACTGAGAAAGAGAAGAGAAGGCGAATTCTCTTGTTTCTCACAAATTATATTTTCTCTCTCTCTCTCTCTCTCTCTCTCTTTAGATGCAATTACTTCACCACCACCAACCATAATATAGTACTATCTAGTTCCGGGTTAGGTGAGGTACTGAGGGAGGGAGTGAGAGCGAGACGAGGAATGTGGCCCCACGTGGATCACTCTCCCTCACTCTCCCAACACATATTACCTACTCCCCCCCTTCACCCCCTATCACCCCCCATGTCCTCCCCCCAGGTAAGACACCACCACCCTAACCTCCCACCTAGATTAAGTAATATCTCGTCACCACCACCACCACTACCACCACTACCACTATCACCACCATCACCACCGCTACCACCACACCACCACCACCACTACCACTATCACCACCACCACTACCACTATCACCACCACCACCTCCACCACTACCACCACCACCACCACTACCACCACTACCACCATCACCACCACCATCACCACCACCACCACTACCACTATCACCACCACCACTACCACTATCACCACCACCACCACCACCACTACCACCATCACCACCACCACCACCACCACCACCACCACCACCACCACTATCACCACCACCACTACCACTATCACCACCACCACCTCCACCACTACCACCACCACCACCACCACCACTACCACCATCACCACCACCACCACCACCACCACCACCACTACCACCATCACCACCACCACACCACCACCACCACCACCACCACCACCACTACCACCACCACTACCACCACCACCACCACCACTACCACCATCACCACCACCACCACCACCACCACCACCACCACCACTACCACTATCACCACCACCACCACCACCACTACCACTATCACCACTAACCACCACCACCACTACCACTATCACCACCACCACTACCACTATCACCACCATCACCACCACCACTACGACTATCACCACCAACACTACCACTATCACCACCACTACCACCACCAGCTGTATGAGAGCCAGCTGGACCTAACCTGCCTGACAGATAAAAGGAAAAAGAGAGAGAGTGAGATTAAAACAAAGCAATAAAGAGAGAGAGAGAGAGAGAGAGAGAGAGAGAGAGAACCACAGACGCCCAGGTGAGTTATAATTAGAGAGAAAGTTCCAGGATATCCTTCTTAACGAGAGAGGGGGGGAAGGGGAGGGGGAGGGGGGTAGGGGGAGATGGGAGGGAGGAGGGACAGGAGGGGAGGAAGATAGGACTAACACACAGGTAAGGGAAAGCAATTATGGGGAAGGTCATGACGTCACCAGAAATCCAAGTGAAAGTGACCCCAAAAATCGTAAGTTTATTACCTAACCTAAACCAAAAAACCTAAACCTAACCTAAACCTAACCTAACCTAAACCAAACCTAACCTAAACCTAACCTAACCTAACCTAAACCTAACCTAACCTAAACCTAACCTAACCTAACCTAAACCTAACCTAACCTAAACCAAACCTAACCTAAACCTAACCTAACCTAAACCTAACCTAACCTAACCTAAACCTAACCTAGCCTAAACCTAACCTAACCTAACCTAAACCTAACCTAACCTAAACCTAACCTAACCTAAACCTAACCTAAACCTAACCTAACCTAACCTAAACTTAACCTACACCTAACCTAACCTAAACCTAACCTAAACCTAACCTAACCTAAACCTAACCTAAACCTAACCTAACCTAAACCTAAACCTAGCCTAACCTAACCTAAACCTAAACCTAGCCTAACCTAGCGTAACCTAAACCTAGCCTAACCTAGCGTAACCTAAATGTAACCTAACCTAAACCTAAACCTAGCCTAACCTAACCTAAACCTAAACCTAGCCTAACTTAACCTAAACCTAACCTAACCTAAACCTAAACCTAACCTAACCTAAACCTAAACCTAGCCTAACCTAACCTAACCTAAACCTAACCTAAACCTAAACCTAGCCTAACCTAACCTAACCTAAACGTAACCTAACCTAAACCTAACCTAAACCTAACCTAACCTAAACCTAAACCTAGCCTAACCTAACCTAAACCTAAACCTAGCCTAACCTAACCTAACCTAAACCTAACCTAAACCTAAACCTAGCCTAACCTAACCTAACCTAAACCTAACCTAAACTTGCCATCGCCAATCCTATGTATGGTGACTTATGTAATAAACTCTAGTGTTGATAAGTACAGGTTAGTGAGAGCAGTCGATCGAAAGTTGTAAAGAAAGAAGAAAGTGAAAGTAAAGAGAGAGAGAGAGAGAGAGAGAGAGAGAGAGAGAGAGAAAGAGAGAGTATATGAGTCGTAAATAGTCCCTTTCTCTGCCCTACCACCATATTACCACTATTGTACTACTATACTACCACCATTCACCCACCTTCCTACCACCATTCATCCACCAAACTACCACCATTCATCCACCAAACTACCACCATTTACCCACCTTCCTACCACCATACAACCACAATTCTACTATACCAACACCATTCTACCATACTACCACCCAATTAATACCATTCTGCCATAATACTACCACCATTCTCCCACCATTCTACCACCATTCTACCACCATTCTACCACTATACTACCAACATACTACCACATTAATACCACCATTCTACCACCATACTACCACCATTCTACCACCACCATTCTACCACAATTCTACCACAATACTACCACCATTCTACCACATACTACTACTATTCTACTATAATTCGACCACCATTCTAATACCCTACCACAATACTACCCCCCTCTTTCCCTCCCCCTCCTCTTTCCCTCCCCCTCCTCCCCCCCCCTTTCCCTCCCCCTCCTCCCCCCCTCTTTCCCTCCCCCTCCTCCCCCCTCTTTCCCTCCCCCTCCTCCCCCCTCTTTCCCTCCCCCTCCTCCCCCCTCTTTCCCTCCCCCTCCTCCCCCCCTCTTTCCCTCCCCCTCCTCCCCCCCCCCCCTCCTTTGTAGACGAACCAGGATGTAGAAATAACTTAACCGACAGCATTGCCAACTCTCTCACCTGTGCTAATCTATATACAATTACGTCAGGAATTGGTAACACTGATTCTCCCTCTCTCAAGAAAAAAAATTAACTATATAAATTTAACGTAGAATTTATATGGATTCGTATTAAAATTGGTAATTAACACGAGGTGATGATATTAACATTAGTAATTAAGAATGACTGAGAGAATTAACATGAAGTAATATTAACTTCAGTAATTAATAGTAAAGAAATTAACAAATTTAACCGCAGATAGTTAACACATAATAACAATATTAACATGAGTAATTTAATTTGACGGATAAAAGAACACAACGTACGAATATTAACTTCAGTAATTAGTAACAGCTAACAAATTTAACACAGGTAATTAGCATTAACAAAAAAATATTAACATCACTAGTTAATAAGGACTAAGAAGATTAACTTTAATAACCAATACAGACATAAATATTTAACCCAGGGAACTAACACACGAACAATATTAACATTACTATTGAATAAGAAGCAACAAAACTAACAATTAAGATCACTATGAACTAGACACTTAACGAAATTAAGGAACACCTGAAGATTAACCACCCTAACACTACCTGGGGATTAGGTTAGGTTAGGTTAGGTTACGAACTCATACGATCCTCTCTCACCTTCCTCCCTCTCTTTCTATCCGTCCTATCCTCCTCCCTCCCTCCTTTCTTCTCTTCCTCTATCCCTCCTCTCCGCCTCCGTCCCTCTCTCCCTCTTTCTCTCCTCCCTTCCCTCCTCAGTAGTCCGTGAAGCCCCTCCCTAACGCTCGCCTGGCGAATCTAGGTCACTCGCCCCTTCGGAAAAGTGAAAGCAGATCCGGGATGCCCACGCGGTCCTCTGAGACACGCCACTCCCCCCCTCCCCCTTTCCCCTTAAACTAAACGCCCCCCCCCCCCCCGACCTGAATGTGAACGACTTCCCCTTCCCTCTGGATCTGAATGCGAACGACCCCCATGGATCTGAACCTAAACGACCTCCCCTGGACCTGAACATAAACGACCCCCCACAAGACCTGAAACTAAACGACCTCCGGCTGGACCTAAACCTAAACGACCCCCCCAGGACCTGAAACTAAACGACCTCCCCGTGACCTGAACATGAACTACCCCCCTGGACCTGAACCTAAACGACCCCCCACCCCCCCTGGACCTAAAACTAAACGACCTCCCGCTGGACTTGAACGACTCCCAGTTTCCCCTGGACACTACCAACCCCCTCTACAACACATACACCCCCCCCCCCTACCTCTCCCCCCCACACACCCCCCCTAGATCTCCCCCTTACCTCTCGGTTAAGGGGGGGGAGGGGGGAGAGGGGGGGAGGTGGTTACGTCCAGGTAAGCTCTGTCCAGGTGAGTCATCTCCCCTTGGTGTTACGTGTGTTATGTTGTGCTAAATGTGTTACGTCTGTGTTAGTATGTATCATGTACCTGTATATTATGTGTATGTTTGTATGTTTATGTGTGCTATGTGTTGATATTGATATTGTTGTGTGTGTTATGTGTGTGTTATATGTGTTATGTGATATGTGTGTGTGTTATGTGTGTGTTATGTGTTAGGTGATATGTGTGTTTATGTCTATGTGAGCTATGTATGTGTTGTATATGTCATGTATGTGTTAAATGTGTTATGTATGTGTGTAAGAATGGTTATGTATAGGTTTTAAATGTAATATGTGTTATGTATATTAAGTATGCATTTTATATGTACCTGTATATGTATTTTATATATGTCTACCTATCCAGTATACTTACCTACCTGTAACCTGTATGTGTGTGTGTGTGTGTGTGTGTGTGTATCATTAAGTCTCTCTCTCTCTCTTTCTCTCCACTCTCTCTCCCAGCGCTCTCTCTCTTGCCTCATCGCCTCCCTTTCCACTCTCTCTTCTCGCTTTCCACTCTCTCCTTTCCTTTTTCACTCTCCCTCTCTCTCTCTCTCTCTCTTGTCTCCTCTCCCTTTTGCACCCACTCTCCCTCCTCTCCCTTTCTACCTCCTCTCCCCTTTCTTTTGTTGTCTTTGTCCTGCCGACCCTTTATGTCTGGTCTATTTTTCTCCTATCTTTCACATGGACTTTCCCTCCCCCCCCTCCCATCCCCCCCTAGCAGCGTCCCTCTTTGACCTACATTTTAAGGGGTGTGAAGGGGGGGGGGGGGTCCTGTGTCCTGTTGAGCCGGATCTTACTTACATGTCTCCTCCCTTCCCTTCTCACCTCTCCACCCTTCCATAACCCCTTGAATCCTTTCCCCTCTTTCCCTCACCACAACCATCACCAAATACACACACCTCTCTTTCCTTCCTTCCTTTACTCCTTCCTTCCCTCCCTCTCTCCTCAACACTCCAACTCCTTCAAACACACCTCTCCTTTTTTCCCTTTCTCCCTCCCTCCTTCCCTCCCTCTCTCCTCAACACTCCCCCTCCAACTCCTTCAAACACACCTCTCCTTTTTTCCCTTTCTCCCTCCCTCCTTCCCTCCCTCCCTCCTTCCCTCCTTCCCTCTCTCCCTCTCTCCTTACCGCCCTGATATTGATCGAGTTACACCCATACGTTAGGTTACCTGCCCCCACACCTTTGCCCACTGCACTCTCTGTCTACACCCTGTGGCTCCTGCTTTCTTTTGCCACACACTAGACTACACCCTATGTGGATGTAACCCGTAACTATACACCCTGTGGCTACACTTTGTGGGTTGTGATATTAAAATAAATGTAATAACTGCTAAGAAGAACAACTTTCGTGTTAAATTTGTGTGGATTGTCCCCTGCGTTAATGTTTGAAATAAGGCAAACAGAGTATTGGGTTTTATATCTAGTAGTGTAAGTAACAAGAGTGCAGAGGTCTTATTGCAACTATATCTTGCGTTAGTCAGGCCGCACCTCGATTATGCGGTTCAGTTCTGGTGCCCTTATTATAGAATGGATATAAATTCACTAGAGTCGGTGCAGCAAAGAATGACGAAAATGATTCCGGGACTTAGAAACCTTCCATATCAGGATAGGTTAAAGAAACTAAACTTGCATTCCCTAGGAAGACGAAGAGTGCGGGGAGATATGATAGAAGTATTTAAGTGGGTGAAAGGAATCAATAAAGGTAATATAGATAAAGTTCTTATAATATCCGAGCAGGATAGGACTCGGAGCAACGGATTCAAGTTGGATAAGTTTAGGTTTAGGAGGGAGATAGGAAGAAACTGGTTCACAAATAGGGTGGTGGACGAGTGGAACAAGCTTAGCAACCTTGTAGTAAGTGCTGGAATGCTGGAAAGTTTCAAAGGGAGGCTGGATAGATTCATGGATGATAGAAAGTGGTAGTAACTCTCGACAGGAGCTGCCATGCACAGGCCAACCGGCCTATTGCAGACTCCTTATTTTCTTATGTTCTTATGTTGGAATTAGGTATCATGACCGTGCTGATAGACTGGCCATTGAGGCATGTAAGAAAGAAAATGTTGACCGTGACCTTGGCCTGTCCAATGCTGTACTTAAAAACAGTCAGGTCAGAATCATGAACTCTGATCTAGAAGAACTGAGAAATGCAGAGACCTGACAGTTGTAGCATTAGTAAATATGAAAAATTTTGTGACAAGAGGTACCGGTATGGCCAGCATAAGGACAGAACCAGACAATGTGATGTAGTCGTGGCCAGAATTAGACTAGGATACAGACACATCAGGCAAGTTAGTAACGCTGTACCCAAACCGGAACACTCAGCATGTTAACTTTGTGATAAACCTTTAAAGCATACACTTGAACACTATATTATTGAATGTGACACTGCCAAAGACTTCAGGCCACCTGGCTTATTGTATCATGAACAATGTAATTACTACATTGAATCACGGGTGCTTGGGGACTTTCTTTGCAGTCTGTCCTAACTTTGCTGCTAGTCCACACTGATTAGTCCTCAAATATAATACGACTTCTCCTGTACATGAACCGATGTCCAATATGGCAGAGAACAGTGATAGCACCCTCAATGTCAAGACCTGAATGAACTACTCAGAATAGTCAAATTGTGTCCCAAACTTTGCCAATAAAGTTAATAACTATAAAGTTGTCTCGTATTATAGTTACTCACTATATAAACACACCAGGTGGCTATTCCCTCAAGCTACCACATGTTATAGCTGTTAATTCACACACACCAAGTGGCTTCCTTTTCCCTTGGTGTTGTAGAAAGTGTTTTAATTCCACATACGTAATATAAGTAGTGTTCCTGTATAATAAGTAGTGTTCCTGTATAATAAGTAGTGTTCCTGTATAATAAGTAGTGTTCCTGTATAATAAGTAGTGTTCCCTGTATAATAAGTAGTGTTCCTGTATAATAAGTAGTGTTCCCTGTATAATAAGTAGTGTTCCTGTATAATAAGTAGTGTTCCTGTATAATAAGTAGTGTTCCTGTATAATAAGTAGTGTTCCCTGTATAATAAGTAGTGTTCCTGTATAATAAGTAGTGTTCCCTGTATAATAAGTAGTGTTTCTGTATAATAAGTAGTGTTCCCTGTATAATAAGTAGTGTTCCTGTATAATAAGTAGTGTTCCTGTATAATAAGTAGTGTTCCTGTATAATAAGTAGTGTTCCTGTATAATAAGTAGTGTTCCTGTATAATAAGTAGTGTTCCTGTATAATAAGTAGTGTTCCCTGTATAATAAGTAGTGTTCCTGTATAATAAGTAGTGTTCCCTGTATAATAAGTAGTGTTTCTGTATAATAAGTAGTGTTCCCTGTATAATAAGTAGTGTTCCTGTATAATAAGTAGTGTCCCTGTATAATAAGTAGTGTTCCCTGTATAATAAGTAGTGTTCCTGTATAATAAGTAGTGTTCCCTGTATAATAGGTAATGCTCCCTGTATAATAAGCAGTGTTCCCTGTATAATAAGTGGTGTTCCCTGTATAATAAATAGTGTTCCCTGTATAATAAGTAGTGATCCTGTATAATAAGTAGTTCTCCTGTATAATACGTAGTATTCCCTGTATAATAAGCAGTGTTCCTGTATAATAGGTAATGTTCCCTGTATAATAAGCAGTGTTCCTGTATAATAAATTGTGTTCCTGTATAATAAGTAGTGTTCCCTGTATAATAAGTAGTATTCCCTGTATAATAAGTAGTGTTCCTGTATAATAAGTAGTGTTCCCTGTATAATAAGTAGTGTTCCCTGTATAATAAGTAGTGTTCCCTGTATAATAAGTAGTGTTCCTGTATAATAAGTAGTGTTCCTGTATAATAAGTAGTGTTCCTGTATAATAAGTGGTGTTCCCTGTACCGTACCACACCACACCACACTACACTACATTGCTTCAACGCAGCAGCGGCAGCGGTGGCCTGCTAACCCACATGACCAGAGAGTAGTGGTGGTGGTGGTGGTGGTGATGGTGGTAGTAGGTGGTGCTGGTAGGTAGAGATTATGATAGTGGTAGTGTTCACAACCTCTGGTGGGATGGGACCAAGTGCAAGATGTTTCTACGCCAGACTCGAGGAGGTGATCTCCGAACAGAAGCAGCAGCCCAGAAGTTTCGTTACAGCCTGGATGAGATGTCGACTGTCTTTCTCTCTCCTTCGGTCGGCTTTGCTCTGCCTCAGGGGAACGAGAGCTTCTGCCCCTACTCCGACAACTGCTGCAGATATTGACTATGAGGCTACAGTCACTGAATGCCGCATAGATCTGAGGCTCAACTAACTCAACACAGATAGGATTGCTTCTTATGTATTAGGATATTTAATATTAAGGTAATAAAATGGTGGCGAAGGTGTGGCTATTGGGGTAGGCTGGAGGCCACGTTTATTAAAAAAAAAAATGAAAAAAGTAGTAATAATAGTAGTAGTAGCAGTAGTAGCGGCTCAACTAACTCAACACAACTAGGATAGCTAATTATGTATTAGGATATTTAATTTTAAGGTAATAAAATGACGGCGAAGGTAGTAGTAGTGGTGGTGGTGTATTATATGGGTATAGTGAACATGTTGTGTGGTGGGTTGACAACACTGGTGGTTGACAACACTGGTAGTTGACAACACTGGTGGTTGACAACGCTGGTGGTTGACAACACTGGTGGTTGACAACAATAGTGGCTGACAACACTGGTGGGTTGACAGAACTGGTGGGTTGACAACACTGGTGGTTGACAACACTGGTGGTTGACAACACTGGTGGTTGACAACACTGGTGGTTGGCAACACTGGTGGTTGACAACACTGGTGGTTGACAATACTGGTGGTTGACAACACTGGTGGTTGACAACACTGGTGGTTGACAACACTGGTGGCTGACAACACTGGTGGTTGACAACACTGGTGGGTTGACAACACTAGTGGTTGGCAACACTGGTGGGTTGACAACACTGGTGGTTGACAACACTGGTGGTTGACAACAATGGTGGCTGACAACACTGGTGGGTTGACAACACTGGTGGTTGACAACACTGGTGGTTGACAACACTGGTGGTTGACAACACTGGTGGTTGACAACACTGGTGGTTGGCAACACTGGTGGGTTGACAACACTGGTGGTTGACAACACTGGTGGTTGACAACACTGGTGGCTGACAACACTGGTGGTTGACAACACTGGTGGTTGACAACACTGGTGGTTGACAACACTGGTGGGTTGACAACACTGGTGGTTGACAACACTGGTGGCTGACAACACTGGTGGTTGACAACACTGGTGGTTGACAACACTGGTGGGTTGACAGCACTGGTGGGTTGACAACACTGGTGGTTGACGACGCTGGTGGTTGACAACACTGGTGGTTGACAACACTGGTGGCTGACAACACTGGTGGGTTGACAACACTGGTGGTTGGCAACACTGGTGGGTTGACAACACTGGTGGTTGACAACACTGGTGGTTGACAACAATGGTGGCTGACAACACTGGTGGTTGACAACACTGGTGGTTGACAACACTGGTGGTTGGCAACACTGGTGGGTTGACAACACTGGTGGTTGACAACAATGGTGGCTGACAACACTGGTGGTTGACAACACTGGTGGTTGACAACACTGGTGGGTTGACAGCACTGGTGGGTTGACAACACTGGTGGTTGACGACGCTGGTGGTTGACAACACTGGTGGTTGACAACACTGGTGGCTGACAACACTGGTGGTTGACAACACTGGTGGCTGACAACGCTGGTGGCTGACAACACTGGTGGTTGACAACACTGGTGGCTGACAACACTGGTGGTTGACAACACTGGTGGCTGACAAAACTGGTGGTTGACAACACTGGTAGTTGACAACACTGGTGGTTGACAACACTGGTGGTTGGCAACGCTGGTGGTTGACAACACTGGTGGTTGACAACACTGGTGGTTGACAATACTGGTGGTTGACAACACTGGTGGGTTGACAACACTGGTGGTTGACAACACTGGTGGGTTGACAACACTGGTGGCTGACAAAACTGGTGGTTGACAACACTGGTAGTTGACAACACTGGTGGTTGACAACACTGGTGGTTGGCAACGCTGGTGGTGACAACACTGGTGGCTGACAACACTGGTGGCTGACAACACTGGTGGTTGACAACACTGGTGGGTTGACAACACTGGTGGTTGACAACACTGGTGGGTTGACAACACTGGTGGCTGACAACACTGGTGGTTGACAACACTGGTGGCTGACAACACTGGTGGCTGACAACACTGGTGGCTGACAACACTGGTGGCTGACAACACTGGTGGCTGACAACACTGGTGGTTGACAACACTGGTGGCTGACAACACTGGTGGCTGACAACACTGGTGGGTTGACAACACTGGTGGCTGACAACACTGGTGGCTGACAACACTGGTGGCTGACAACACTGGTGGCTGACAACACTGGTGGTTGACAACACTGGTGGCTGACAACACTGGTGGCTGACAACACTGGTGGTTGACAACACTGGTGGCTGACAACACTGGTGGCTGACAACACTGGTGGCTGACAACGCTGGTGGCTGACAACACTGGTGGTTGACAACACTGGTGGCTGACAACGCTGGTGGCTGACAACACTGGTGGCTGACAACACTGGTGGCTGACAACACTGGTGGCTGACAACACTGGTGGCTGACAACACTGGTAGTTGACAACACTGGTGGCTGACAACACTGGTGGTTGACAACACTGGTGGCTGACAACACTGGTGGCTGACAACACTGGTGGTTGACAACACTGGTGGCTGACAACACTGGTGGCTGACAACACTGGTGGCTGACAACGCTGGTGGCTGACAACACTGGTGGTTGACAACACTGGTGGCTGACAACGCTGGTGGCTGACAACACTGGTGGGTTGATACAACACATGAGTTAAAAATCCAAACTTGTGAACCTTTTGTCTTTTTTAAGAAATATGTTTTCGTTTTGGTAATTTACTTTTCTGTTGCAGACTTTTTGTCCTGGGATTTTTTCTTTTTTGTGGTGGACATCTGTCAAGCACACCCAGACAGACAGACAGACAGACAGACAGATACAGAGAGAGAGAGAGAGAGAGAGAGATGGGACACTACAGTATTTTCCTTGGATAATTCGTATGATCAACAAGTTACCCGGCTGAGATTTCCTGCTCAAAGAGTTCCAACAAGAAGTTGGAGGATGACCTTCATAGCTGTCAGATCAAGAGGCCCTGGGGGGATGACCTTCACAACTTGCAACAGAAGGAGGGCGGCCATCAACAGCAGGAGGGAATGTGTGTCACCCCAGTCAGTATGGTCACGAGACGGAGGTGTGAACCGCTGGACGAAGCCTTCCCAGGTGTGTGACAGTGATTATGGTGGGTCTTCAACGCGTCATTCTCCATCCATCACACCCCCCCCCCCCTCCCCCCACAAAAATTACTCTAAACATGCATAAAACTAAACCTGTACACACGATTATTTCCCAGAGATAATAAAAAATATCGCCAACGTGATGATATTTCCACCTCTCATACACACACACACACACACACACACACACTCATACATACACACACACACACACATTCTCACACGTAATTTGTCAACGCCAGTGTAATTCGATCGATCTGAATGTGATGTCAGTCTTTACAATACGATTTTTTTTTCGCCTTTAGATTATTATCAGTTATAATCTAAATATTCACAATAATACCTTTAGACTACTTCTTCTCTGTTACCTGTTACCTGCTCTATACCTGTAATCAGAAGACCTAGTTTTCCTGAACGCGTAGGTAACACTCAGAGCTGATCATAATGTTTTAAAGATGGAATGACAATGAGGAGTGTTGGCAGCAAATGAGTTCTGTGGTGTGGTGGGGTGTGGTGTGGTGGGGTGTGGTGTGGTGTGGTGTGTTGGGGTGCGGCGGGTTGGGGTGGGTTGGGTGGGGTGGGCTGGGCTGCGGTGGGTTGGGGTGGGGTGTGGGGTGGTGTGGTGTGGTGTTGTGGTGGGTTGGGCTGCGGTGGGTTGGGGTGGGGTGGGGTGGGGTGGGGTCTTGATCGTTTCATTCACTCATTCACTTATCAGTTCGGTGTCATTCATCTCTTCACTTACTCACTCACATGCTTCTACCTTAACCAGTAAGTAGCCCACTCCCTCACACCGGGATTCCCATCATCAGTGTCTTAATTCTCTCTCTCTCTCTCTCTCTCTCTCTCTCTCTCTCTCTCTCTCTCTCTCTCTCTTTGCATCCCTTATTCATGCATATACCCTTTAACTCCCGAAATCTCTATATCCCTCCTTCCTTCCTTCCTTCCTTTCCTCCCTCCCTTCTTCCCTCCCTCTCTCCTCGTCTCACCGCACTCAAGAACTCCTTCACGATGGCTCGGAATCTTCCCACGGTTCAGCTCAGTTCTGTCTAGTTTCTCCTGAGTGTTTCCCACTTGTTGACAACCGTATAAATATCTCCCATCCATTTGTTTTATCGCCGCTATCATGTCGTTTCATCTTCCATAGTTACCCCTTTAATGACGCAAGTTTTTTTTAATAATCACTTCAGTGTCTGTGTCTTGTTTATCTTAATTAAGATAAACAAAAACAGGAAAAATTTTAAGCTTATCTAAAATTTTATATAGATTTTTATTACCTTGAAGTAATTTTTTATATGAATGTTTTACCTCGAGAATAGCAGCGTAAACAACTACCTGTGCATACTTTGTGGGAAACGATATGAGACCACGGACGATAAATTTTGGTATATGAGGGCTGTCACTAGTCACACGTCAAATTTCGGAGCATATCGACCCTCACCTGCACAGATAGTTGTTTTAGCTACTGTACGTATTTTCTTTTGTCTTTGTTTTAATATCCCCGTTAGACAGTGTACTGAACTCAAACTAACTAACATAACTTTCCGTAATTTACCTCAAATTTAATGTACGATTATTAGATTTGCTTGAGTTAATTTGGTTTATACAGTATTAGCTTTTATAAATAATTTAGTTCCGTAGTCCAACAACCACCATTTGTAAACAAGGGATTCGACGAGTCGGAGCTGCTCTTCGTACGAAACATAACACATAATATTTCAAAGTAAGTTTATATTATTTTTACTAGATATCCTATGGTAGATTCTTTCAAAGGTAAAGGTGGCACAGACGGTTAGCACCAGAAATACCTTATAGAATTGAACCAAAATTTCTGAAGATACTATTTGTATGATAAATAACACGAAAATGGAAACAAGAATGCACAGAACCTAAAGAGCCTGACCTAACCATCCCAACCAAAGAAACCTACCTAACCTTACCCAGACCCCCGGCAAATTAAGCGCAAAGAACTTACTTTGATATCTGGTTCCAATGAAAGCAACGATCTTGAAGCGGCAGGGTGAAATTTGCTTTCTTTTTTATGTGAGAATACGATCGGTTGTTGCACTGAAACTCATATTTCTCCTTCACTGTCAGTTCTCTGCTGCATTTTGAACACTTGCACGTCCTGCCAACTAGTCCATGTTGACAGATGAACTCTTGCAGACGGTCTTCATCCTCCACAAGCACAGATAACAAGTGATAACGCCATTGAAATATATTAAGGCTATCTTTCTCTCTGTTCTCCTCCTTGAGGAACAACAAAAATATGCGAACATACAGTTCACTTATTAATCAATGCAACTCGTAAGATGTTGGAAATGAATCAAAACCCAACAATATGGGTCAAGATTCCAACTATATGAAGCCTCATCATTTATAAATAGAATAGGTATTAGAACCTTTGGAGCGAATAGAACAAAATATGTGATTTGCGCAGGTCATAGACTCACGACTCTGAGCAGTGACGCCTAAAACAAAACAAAAAAGACAATCAATCCTATATTTAAGGTAATAAACCTCCTGATAGGAGGCTCCGTCGTTTATTGACAAGTTAAGCGAGACCTGAATCATAATTTATTTGTTTTCGAGCGGATGACAGCACGCGCTGCCACGGCAGAATTTTCTGCTGAATGTTTCCGGTTAATGTTTAATTTATTCGCGTACAAAGCACGTAGAAACTTGATTTTAGAGTCCAATGATAAATTTTTCGCCGTGTTTTTACCCCGAAATTTCCCTCATCCTTCATGGCCTGCCCACTAAACGTGATTTATGGTCGTAGATAGAGAAAAGGGAAAAAATAATTATAATTAAAATAAAAATTTGTACGCATTGATTTTATTAATTAACATCACCCCCCCAAAAAATATGTACGAATTATACAAACAAATTCAGGTGCTAACCGTCTGCTCCACTCTTACCCTTTCAAACACCACAAAATAAATCGTAAAAGTTTCTTGTTAAAAAATATACTAAATGAACGGAGACATAAAACAGTGTAGTATGACCCCACGTCGCCTCAATTGTTTTTTTTAATTCCTTAAATATAAAAACAAACTCCATTCAGAAGTATTTCAAGTCATTCTCGCCATTCTTAATTCACCTTAAAAATCACCAAAGTCTTTATTTCACCAAACCTGTACTCTTTACTATACTTTCCAACCTCTTAACAATACCTATCAAGTTTCTCCGAGTCTTCAAGTTTCTCCACGTTTTCTTTCTCATGATGGCTCCAGGGTAAAGAACGTTCATTACAGCCAAGCTTCTCACATGTACGCTAAAAGAAAAGTAACTATTATAATGTTATGTTTACGTACAGAAGAAGTGAGAAAGTGGGGAGACGGGACGTGTGGCCAGGAAGATTTTACCAGTGGGAACCATATGTAAACAGATGATCTTAATGACAACAAGGCGTAACCATAACTACCCTTTGTATTAAATAATTATGGTAGGGAGGTGCGTGATATTAATCTATCTATCTATCAATCTCATTTTCTCTTTCTCTAACTGTCTGTTTCTGTCTTTCTCTCTCTCCTTCTCTTCCATCTGTCTCTTTCTTTCTCTACCTGTCTTGTTTTATAGATAAATATCCCAACCATTACCTCTAATTAGTGGATGGACTCTCCCGGATTTCGGTCATTCGTTCAGATGAGTTTAGAAAGTGGACAGGTGATGATTTTTTTGTAACTCTTCGTGTAATTGTGTGGAAGATTTCTTTGGGAACAGACGAAAATTCAGTAAATTGCTGTGTTGTTTGTGGAGCGATGGATTGTAGTGAAACTTGTGTAGACAGGTGTGATAGGATAGTGATGACGTACTTACAGATGCGGTAATAAATGTCTCTGAATACTCTCGTGTCAGCCAATCATATCTTTATACGTCATTAACACCATACTCAGGTTAGCCAATCAGGTTATCCTACGTCATAAATTCAATACTCACGTTAGCCAATCAGGTTATCCTACGTCATAAATTCAATACTCACGTTAGCCAATCAGGTTATCCTACGTCATAAATTCAATACTCACGTTAGCCAATCAGGTTATCCTACGTCATGAATTCAATACTCACGTTAGCCAATCAGGATTGTCCTACGTCATAAACTCAACCTAACGTCACTCCCCCTGGTAGCATTAGGTTAGGTTAATCTCCAGGTAATCCGACATTTCGCAGTTGATTCAAACAGGTATAATAACACCCACACAACACGCACACACAACACCCACACAACACACACACACACACTTGGACTCATTGTCACGCGGAAAGACCACAGTAATAGCTATAGTCAAAGAAGGTGGTCACCCTCTCAGTGGCTGCACCTCACACACACACGCTTCTTGACTTAGTTTCACGTACTTGGCACCACTCACACGGCCAGGTATAATGATCACACCTGTACTGCACACCTGAACATCTCTACTGGAATTTATATGACTTAAGAAAGTTTCCGAGTTCCATTATATTCATTATATTTACCTGTGTGTTACCTGTATCTTACCTGTGTGTTACATTACCTACCTTTACCTTACCTGCCTAACCTTACCTATATCTTACCTAAACTTCGCTTTACCTTCACACACTACTACTACTACTACTACTACTACTACTACTACACACACACACACACACACACACACACACACACATAACAAAATCTTTTCAGGAAATCTACAATGAACGTCAGAAAAATATCAGACTCGCATTCCAAACATATGGTGAATAGTTACGTCGCCTGTTTGGTTGTTTCCGGAAGTGGTGGTGGTGGTCAGGTGTGTGTGTATGTGTGTGTGTTTCTGAGGGGTGTAAATGTTAAAAAATGACACCTTATTGTTATACTATGGCCAGCTAAGTGGGAGGTGTACTGTACCTACCCACTGCATTACGTCGACTTCCTGTTAGAGTTGGTCGAGTGTAAACAAATTATTGTAAATTTATCCAAACTTCCGTAACTGAAATGATGTCACGAAATACCTCACTCATTCTGTATATCTGACACATTGTGAATTCCTGCATGACACAGTTATGATACCAGTTGTATATTGTCATGACACATATGACACCACATGAATACCTGTATGACACACACACATACATGACACTACATAAATATCAGTAAAACACAACTATTACACCGCATAAATATTCACATGACACCATAAACAACACCAACATGACACAAATATGGCACCACATGACACAACCCTCCCACCACATGACACAACCCTCCCACCACATGACCAACGCCCCAATTTCTAATTATTGTCACTCATTATCAACTCAAATTATCGCTTTCAGTCTGCCATGGGCGTCTTCACCTTCTACAGGAGAGGGGAGAATAAGGCCCTCCCTGGTCACACACGTCTTCAGGAGGAGGAAGAGGAGGAGGAGGATGAGGAGGAAGGTAGTGACAGTAGGCATCAGGTAAAGGAAGGAAATATTTGGTCATATTTACAGAGATAATTAACACCTGTTGTCACTTAATGGTTACAACAGTTGGGACTACTGTGTACACTATCAAGGACTTACATACATGAGTACATGCATGCAGTACATACATTCATATATACATACATACCTGTACATACATACATACATACATACATACATACATACATACATAAAGGGGATATAGATAAAGTTCTTATAATGTCCGAGCAGGATAGGACTCGGAGCAACGGATTTAGGTTGGATAAGTTTAGGTTTAGGAGGGAGATAGGAAGGAACTGGCTCACAAATAGGGTGGTGGACGAGTGGAACAAGCTTCGCAGCTTTGTAGTAAGTGCTGGAACGCTGGAAAGTTTCAAAAGGAGGCTGGATAGATTCATGGATGATAGAGAGTGGTAGTAACTCTCGACAGGAGCTGCCATGCACAGGCCAACCGGCCTATTGCAGACTCCTTATTCTCTTATGTTCTTATGTTCTTATACATACATACATACATACAGTACATACATACATTCCTCTCGCCTCAGTATGCTTGTGTGACGCTTGCTGAGGAGCAATATATAAAAAGAGAGAAAATGAAAGAATGAAAGAGAGAGAGAGAGAGAGAGAGAGAGAGAGAGAGACTGGAAAAGTACGGATATATAAAGAATGAAAATGAAAAGTTGATTCCCACATTGTTGATCTCTCTCTCTCTCTCTCTCTCTCTCTCTCTCTCTCTCTCTCTCTCTCCCTTTTTTATCTTTCTTTCATTCTTACCTACCCCCTCACACACACACACACACACACACACACGAAGCAGAACGTGAGGAGAGCTTTGGTCGGGTCCGTCAGCAAGACCGGTTGGCCACGTCCTTGGGGGGGAGGCCTGGCTGGAGGGGGGGGGGGGGGGGAGCAGGTATAGGGGTGTGGGGGGTCGAACTGGGGTCCTTGGAACGCCAGCAGCCTCATGTCTTGACCTACATAACTCGCTGGTCACACCCACCACCACCACCACCACCACCGTCTCCTCCACCACCACCACCACCAGTCTCCTCCACCACCACCACCAGTCTCCTCCACCACCACCACCACCATCTCCTCCATCACTACCATCATCTCCTCCTTCACCACCACCACCGTCTCTTCCACCACCACCACCACCATCTCCTCCACCACCCACGTCGCGCGTCAGGTCAGGTCAGGTCAACACGGCTGGCCAGACATATTCTCCGATCTAAAGTGTTATTGGTGGGGACATACTCGCTGTGTGGGAGCGGGAATTTGACAATGTGTCAGTGAATATCGGATGTCACCTTAAACATTGCCACCCAAGGTTTCTTCTCATCCCCGACGGCATAAATTGTAAATATTCCGTGTGTTCACCGGCGTTCTCCAAGTGAGTGGTGACCCATTGCTGAGTTAGTGGTGGAATAATGAGGGGGCTCGGCGCTGAGGTCAGTGTCGTTAGGCCTGCTTTGACAGGGGTGGTCCCGAGACTATCGCCCCTATGGGGCTGAGAGTGCTGCCCATGCGGTCGCCCCCACCCCCACCTCCACCATAGTAACGGACACTTAATGTAGGGTCTCGACGAACCAAGTGAGGATGGTCTGAGGTGTTGTGCCGTCAGAAAAACAGAGTTACTATTAAGAACAAGTGAAGTGTAATAAAAGTGCTTATAAACTGAGAATACACCTGTTACCTTACACCACACTCCCTCCGCTCCCAGGAGGCCCTCCTACCCTCGCACCTCCCAACCACCGCTGACTTCCTAGGAGTGCCAAGCAGTCCTCGGCCCTCTGACGTAGGCATATAAGTCGAGCCCTGTAACTCCACCATGTCTGAGTTGACTGGAGACACAGCTGCTCGCTTTAACTCTCCTGATGCACTGAGTGAGCCAGGCGACTGTGGTGTTGACCTTGACACCAACGGAGAAGATGGCTTTCACCTAGTTCAGTCCAGGAACAAGCGGAAGGCCGAAAAGGCAGAAAGACTCAGAGACAATCAACTACAACCACAACCCCCCAAGAGAGTAAGATTGTACTTCCCTGGAGGCACATCACCTGAAGACAAGTATCTCTGGCTGAACGATGCGGAAGACAAATATCCTGAGGCTGAGTTTCAGTTCAGAGTCGGTACACAAGATCATGTTCTGATTAGAAACGAACCAGCAGTCATACAGGATCTCCTCACCAATAGCATAAGGGGAATAACCATGGAACAATCATCCCAACCATCGAGCAAGAAGACCATAATAATCATTGGGCTCGACCAGTACCAGACCCCTACACTACTAGAAGCCCATCCCTACATCAGAAGGACGAAGCGACTCAGGGGCAAGAATGCAGTCATTGCAGACTGGGTTGGCTCGGAAGACCCACCCAGGACCATTCGAGTCCGTGGTGCCTATCGGACTCTGAAGGTAACTCTCTATCAGCCCCCTAACCGGAGGTGTTACAACTGTCAGCACTGGGGCCATGTGTCCCGGTTATGCCCCTCGACTAAGCCGTGGTGTGGTCTCTGCTCAAGGCAACATGCAACACAGGTTTGCAGAGATACAGTTGCTCAAGGGGGTGTCATCCAACAGAAGTGTATTAACTGCAAAACAGTTGGAGTTCCTGTATGGCACCCTAACTGTTCTAGAGCTCCTACACCCCTTCAGCGCCCAGGCCCGCCACCCAGGCAGGTCTCAAGAAACACTAATGCTGCTAGGGTACTCCCTACGGCCAACCCCTGGCCTGCCCTCCCCACCAAAGCTCCAGGATCATCACCAGCAGTCATCGAAAGATCAGCATGGGGCAACACAGACGTACCGACACAACAGGTAGCTGCCAACACACTCCATGCATATCGTGAAGAGATCAATGATGTGAAAAATGAAATTAAAGAACTCAAAGCTCAGGTTACAGCTCAAGCTCAAGCTCAAACTGAAATGTTTAAGAGCCTCTGTGATATACTAAAGGAAAAAAACACCACCAACACAGTGCAGCAACTTCGGAAAAATTGCAGTCAAACTGAAGACATTCAGATGTCAGTACCAGATGTGGAAACTCAAGACCCACCAGGAACTAGTGTCCACGCAGAGGAAAATAGTGATACTGGTAACAGTTCTACTGATGCCTCTGTGGACATGGTCAGTGAAGATGAACAAGCACAAACAGAAAATGGTGGTGATGTCGAGTGTAACCAAAGTGAGTTGTTGTCTGCCACTGAAATACAACAATTGTTGAGCCGTACATGCTCCAGAAATGTTTCCAAAAGGTTAACTGGCCTACTGCCTGCCGAAGGGACAGGCAGCGCAGAAAAGAACAGTATCATACAGTGCCTTTTGCTTCTTTCCAAATACATTTCATAATGGCCAGTGTTAATACCAGACAAAATTCCAAATACATTTCATAATGGCCAATGTTAATACCAGACAAAGATACAGAGCGGTGAAGGTGATGAGTTGGAACATCTCATCCCTTAGAAAACGATACCCTGACCTACACCACAAAGTTGTGACTGAGGACATCGATATTGTGTGTCTGCAGGAGTGTCTCACACCTAATGGTAAGCCCCCACCCAGTCTGCCCAATTATGTGTATTATGATCCTAGTTCTACTCACACATGTTTGATGTATGTTAAGAAGTCACTCCCGCATGTACCTCTTGTATCCAAAAAGACTACCAACCTTCAGTACCATGGGATCACTATCCACCTGGGCAACTCCACACTCAACGTGCTAAACGCCTATGCTCCCTCAGATCAGCTTCAATACACAGATCTCCCAGACTTTTTACACACTGAGCCCACTGTCCTAATGGGTGACCTGAATACTAGACACAAGAAATTAGGTGACTCCACCACTAACACCAATGGTAGGAGACTTATCTCACTTCTCAGCGCATATGAAGATGTTCAAATTATAGGTAATAATGAACCAACACACATCTATGGCGGGGGTCTAGACAAATGTATTGGCTTTAATCTATCATACACAACTCATAGCTCTGATGTTGTCACTGATCTTATGTCTGACCACAGCCCAATCCAAGCTAGTATACATGTAGCCAATGGCACCCCCACTGGTGGTAAACTCAACAGACGTAGAATCACAGTCAAGCAAGAACATGAAAGCCAGTTCATAGACTTCATCCATGACTGGTACAAGGACTACAAGCCTGACAATTACCAAAGTTTCCATGACGATCTGATAGATAGGACTTATGTATACTTCACCAACAATGCCTCCACCAAAAAAAGGAGAAAACGTGGTCAGCATAATGGGAACAGGCAACAGCAGTGCTATAATGACCCTGAGCTGAAAAAACACAGGGCTAGGGTCAGGAGGGTGGGTAAGGGTTACAGACAATTTAGAACACCTCAAATGTTACAATTGTATCAAGCTTCCCTTGCTGCTGTCAGGGAACGTGTAAACGAACTCAGACAAAATGCATGGGAGACATATGTCAACAGCCTGAACCAACACACATCCCTCAGCAAAGCCTGGAAAGACATAAACATAATCAGAGGTAAAAACAGAAGACACGTCTCCCATCCAAACCCTCTGCAAAAGTCGAATGAGCTAATAACAAAGTGGGCTCATGTGTCGAGCTATGACATGTTACCAGCTAGGACTCGGGGACTCCTTGATGCGAAGTCTGTAGAGAGAAGTAATCTTATTAGCTTTATGCTGGGCAAACAGCACGATGAGTGTGATGTTCCATATACTGAGTGGGAGCTTGACGCCGCCCTCGCCAGGGGTAGGTCTACTTCCCCTGGAGAGGACGGGGTCACCTACAACATCATTAGACTACTAAGGCGCGTGCCAGGCAATCCATTGTTGGTATTGTACAATATGAGTCATGCCGAGGGCCAACTACCCACATCATGGACCAGCAGTATTGTTGTACCAATACCGAAACCAGGACAGCCTGATGCCTTTCGTCCCATATCACTAACCAGCTGCCTGTGTAAAACCTTTGAGAGGATGGTTCTTGGCAGACTCTTATATAGAATCAGAGAACACATGTCTCCTAACATAAATGGCTTCACCCATGGTAAAGGTGTACATAATTGCATCACCACATTCCTAACTGTGCATGGTGATGAAAGGCACAGATACACCACATTTCTTGACCTAAAAGCTGCATTTGATATTGCCAATAGGCAACTGATATTGTACGAACTAGCCAAAATGGATATAGGAGGTAGGCTGTTACACTGGATAAGTGGTTACCTAACCAACAGAAGGGCTGCTGCACTGTTTCAGGGATACAAAAGTGAAGTTAAAGATATGCAACTTGGTACCCCTCAAGGTGGAGTACTTAGCCCCACTTTGTTCAATGTTCTTATGAATGCATTATTAAATTTAATACCAGACAACCCCAGCAATATCTCAATCAGCTATGCTGACGATATTCTTATACATACTAAAACTCATCGTGAAATGCAAACCACCCTGAACCATGTATACGCAGCCTGTGAACACCTCGGTCTTATTATCTCCACTGACAAAACTAAGGTGTTCAACAAACAAGCTGGGAACCGCAAACGCGGCCCCGCCAAGTTCAAGATAGGTAACAACACTATTGACTATGTTTCTTCTTTTAAATATCTTGGTGTTTCCGTCCCTTGTACCCTACCTGCCATACAACAGCTAACCCGCCAATGTACTGACAGACTGAGACCTCTTAGAAGTGTAGCGGGGTACAGCCCGCACTATGGTGCTAATATTAGAATTGTTAAAACAATGTACCTAGGCTATATAAGATCTCTGATAGATTACCACGCACCAGCCCTGGTCATTCGTGACGGGAAAGGCGTTGACAAGCTCGAGAAAATGCAAAATAAAGCCCTCAGAATTATCCTAGGATGTCCCATGAGCACTAAAGTACTTAATATGAGGAAAGAACTAGGTATACCCAGTGTTAAAGATAGAATAATTGAAGTCAACCTCATGATAGCCCTGAGGCTTCTGCGTGGTGATCCTGATAACATTGTTTCCTTAAAATTGCTAGAATGTATGAACCATGGGACTACTGAGTCTAAATGGATCCAAACTACAGCTACACATATGAAGATATTTGGACTAGACCACCTGTACAAAGTTGAGACACAACAGCGCTTCCTGCCACCCTGGCGGACAGTTCCCTTCGATATCACAATACCGACGTATCCGCCTAAAAAATTAATTATACAAAGCATTTATCTCCAACACACTGCCAAATTGAGAGCTCTTGAACACATACACACTCTACAGACTGATGATAATATCACACAGACCATCTACACTGATGGGTCTCTAAACACCGCCTGTGGGAGGGCTGGAAGTGCTATTGTTGTGACTCAACCTGACGGTAATATAATTGAGAAAGGAGTTAGAATTAACAACTGGGCATCCACTCTACAAACTGAATTAGTTGCCATACTCACAGCTATTAAATTCATTGAAACCACTGTTACTGACAGTCTCATCATCACTGACTCTCTATCCTCACTACTTGCCCTTGGTACCCTCGACTCAGGTTGTCACGCTCTTGTCTCTGAAGCCAGACACAAATATGCGTGCCTTGTTGACCGGGGTGTCAGGGTCAAACTGTTGTGGATCCCCTCTCACATAGGCCTCATAAAACATGACAGAGTTGATGCCCTCGCCAAACTCGCGTCTAACAAAGACACCGTTGAATACAATTTGGGTCTGTCAAAAAGAACCCTTAAAACTGTAATTAGGAAAGAACTTATTGATGAGTTTGACGCAAGTAGACAAGTGCAAACAGGCACTAGTCAATCCATAGTTTACCATGATGAGATGTATCAAGTGAAACACGTTTATGGAGCAAGTAACAAGATCACTAGATTACAAGATGTTGTAACAGCTAGATTAAGGTTAGGATATAAGTACCTTTGGCAGTATGTTCCTCAAGCAGATGTAAACAAAACTAAATGTAAAGTGTGTGGCCATACATATGGCCACACACTTGAACACTACGTCCTCGACTGTGTGAAGATAGAACCTTTTAGGGACAGGTCCAAGCACACTGTGTGTGAAATGGCACAACACTTCATCTCTAATGGCAAGATAGCCGACATATTAAGATTGTATCCACTTTTTTGCACTTAGTATCTATGTCAGTTCTCATGTACAGAACCAAATACGCAATGTGCTTGAATACCTCCCACGTAAATGTGAATAACAAAGTGTGAGGCCAGACATACTGCCTCACACGCCTGTTCTCACGCATTTGTGAATAAGTTACCCTTTATGTATAGAACTAAACAAATAATGTAAATGAAATACTGTGTAACTTTCAGTGCCATAATATCCTGACAACGGGGGTTAATTATTATGACCCTTTGTAAACCCTACTCTGTAATCCTTTTGCGCTACCGCTCACAGGATGAGTGTGGGGTGCACAATAAAGTAGCCGCTGCAAGCGGCAAAATCAAAATCACCTCCACCACCACCACCACCACCACCACCACCACCACCGTCTCTTCCACCACCACCACCACCATCTCCTCCACCACCACCACCACCACCACCGTCGTCTCCTCCACCACCACCACCACCATCTCCTCCATCACTACCATCATCTCCTCCTTCACCACCACCACCACCGTCTCTTCCACCACCACCACCACCACCACCATCTCCTCCACCACCACCACCACCACCGTCTCCACCACCACCACCACCACCAACGTCTCCTCCACCACCACCATCTCCTCCATCACTACCATCATCTCCTTCACCACCACCACCACCACCCCCACCATCTCCTCCATCACCACCATCATCTCCTTCTTCACCACCACCACCACCACCATCTCCTCCATCACTACCATCATCTCCTTCACCACCACCACCACCACCCCCACCATCTCCTCCATCACCACCATCATCTCCTTCTTCACCACCACCACCACCACCACCACCATCTCCTCCATCACCACCATCATCTCCTTCACCACCACCACCACCACCACCATCTCCTCCATCACCACCATCATCTCCTTCTTCACCACCACCACCACCACCACCACCACCACCATCTCCTCCACCACCACCACCACCACCACCACCACCACCACCACTATCTCCTCCATCACCACCACCACCGTCTCCTCCACCACCACCACCACCACCATCTCCTCCATCACCACCACCAACATCTCCACCACCACCACCACCACCATCTCCTCCATCACCACCACCAACATCTCCACCACCATCTCCTCCATCACCACCACCACCGTCTCCTCCACCACCACCACCACCATCTCCTCCATCACCACCACCAACATCTCCACCACCACCACCACCATCTCCTCCATCACCACCACCAACATTTCCACCACCACTACAGCCAACTATAGGTGATGATAATGAACACACACACACACACACACACACACACACAGTTTTCTTATGCGAGATATCACTGTTTGTTCACCTTGTTCTTTTCTCGGGTGTTATTTGTTATTAGTTGACCCAAGTAAGTGTTGTTCTCTCTCCCCCAGCACAGGTGGGAGAACAGTCGTCAGGTTAGGTTAAGTTAGGTCAGGTCAGGTCTCATATCACTGACCTTTTGAGTTATTTAGTAAAGAGAAACATGAATTGAACTTGAATTATTTGAAATATGATAGTGTGTGTGTGTGTGTGTGTGTGTGTGTGTGTGTGTGTGTGTGTAAATAGTAATAATTAACGGTTTATTGAAAGAACATGGCAGCCGGAAGGCTGAAAATATACAGTTACTTAATTGGGGAATGGGTCTTTTGATTTACAAATAATATACAAGTAACATAAGTGATACAAATAAGACATATAATAACTAGATGGGGAAAAGCTCAAACTACAGTTCATTTCAACATAGTGACAGTGCAAGAAGTAGTATTTACTGGGAGTG
>CAUDMG010002622.1:630000-632500 GCA_958450375.1 Homarus gammarus | reverse complement strand
CCAATGTATTTAACTCATGATAATAAATTAATTAAAATAAAGAAATATACAATGAAACAAAAAAAATAAAGGATGTTACTGATCTGCTGAAAATACAAAAAATAATAAAAGAAAACTAAAATAAAGTCTCATTTCCTAACTACTGGAAAAGTTGCGGTAGGAACACTTTCATTGTACAGATGAAGGGCACTATGTCATGCACCGTACATAACTCACCAACACATGTATATGTACAACTAAAAATATCAGTGATTAACATTGAGTGAATTTTAGAAACTACGATAATTATCAGAAATATATAAAATGTTTAAATAAATCACAGACAGAGATTAAAAACTTCATGATCTCTATACCTTGTGGTTTAATGTAAGGGTTTAAAGGTAAGGTTTAATTATCATTCATTTTAATCGACAGGTAATTAGGCTGGTGTATTATGGTTCAGTGTATTACTTGTATATTTCGTAACACCTGTTCAATATCTTTCTCGTGGGATCACCTAAGGATTCGCCACCTTTCCTTAACGCTCCCTGGAGGAGTTAGGTTAGGTTAGGTTAGGTTAGGTTTGGTTAGGTTAGGTTAGGTTAAGTTAGGTTAGGTTAGGTTAGGTTTGGTTAGGTTAGTCTTCAGGTGATCTATTTTCTGAAATGTGTTTTCAGTTCATTATTATTATTATTATTATTACTATTATTATTTATTATTATTGTTATTATTATTATTATTATTGTTATTATTATTATTATTATTATTATTGTTATTATTATTATTATTATTAGTATTAGTATTAGTATTTATATTATTATTATTATATTATTATTATTGTAGTTGTAGTCGTTGTCGTTGTTGAAGTTATCGTCGGTGTAGTTGTCGTCACTCTGTCACCTGAAACAGAGAGAGACAACAGATTTTAACCACGGGTCTGAGATAACACATGGTCAACACCTCGGTGAAGTCTGCCTATATAAAAAAAAATCGATTTGAAGACGAAGAAAAAAGAATTTTGACGAAAGAAAGAAAAAAAGAAAGAAAGAAAGAAAGAAACTATTAAATATTTATTGATCAAGTCATGCCAAACGACACACGATGTACAGGAAGTAGACAGGATGGATGTAACATGATAAATTTCCCTCCTTCACCTCCTCGCAGGCTGTAACACCCTGTACAGACCAGCTTTTCCATCTCCCAGCCTGTAAGACCTACCTGTACAAGCCAGCCCCTTCTCCCAACCTGCAATCGTAAAATGAAAGCCTGTCAGCATCCTGTAACAGTCTGTGTAAGCCTGTACGTCGAGGCTGAGAGTGAAAGTAACTGAATATCACACTTAACTCACTCTCAGGTGGTGGTGGTGGTGATTGTGGTGGTGGTGGTGGTGGTGGTGGTAGTGGTGTCGGTGGTGGTGATGGTAGTGGTGGTGTTGTCAGTGAAGATGGTGATAGCAGTCGTGGTGGTGATTTTGGCGGGGAAGGTGGTTTTAGTAGTGATGGTGGTGGTGGTGATGGTGGTGGTGATAGTGGTGGTGGTGGTGATAATGGTGGTGGTGATAGTGGTGGTGGTGGTGATAGTGGTGGTGGTGATAATGGTAGTGATGATAGTGGTGGTGGTGTGTGGTATTGGTGTGGGGTGGTGATAGTGGTTGTGGTGATAGTGGTGGTGGTGATAGTGATAGTGGTGATAGTGGTGGTGGTGATAATGGTGGTGGTGATAGTAGTGATAGTGGTGGTGGTGGTGGTGGTGGTGGTGGTGATAGTGGTGGTGGTGATAGTGGTGGTGGTGATAGTGGTGGTGGTGATAGTGGTGGTGTGGGGTGGTGGTGGTGGTGGTGTGGTGGTGGTGGTGGTGGTGATAGTGGTGGTGGTGATAATGGTGGTGGTGATAATGGTGGTGGTGATAATGGTGGGTGATAGTGGTGGTGTGGGGTGGTGATAGTGGTGGTGTGGGGTGGTGTGGGGTGGTGATAGTGGTGGTGTGGGGTGGTGTGGGGTGGTGATAGTGGTGGTGTGGGGTGGTGTGGGGTGGTGATAGTGGTGGTGTGGGGTGGTGATAGTGGTGGTGTGGGGTGGTGTGGGGTGGTGTGGGGTGGTGATAGTGGTGGTGTGGGGTGGTGATAGTGGTGGTGTGGGGTGGTGTGGGGTGGTGATAGTGGTGGTGTGGGGTGGTGATAGTGGTGGTGTGGGGTGGTGATAGTGGTGGTGTGGGGTGGTGATAGTGGTGGTGTGGGGTGGTGTGGGGTGGTGATAGTGGTGGTGTGGGGTGGTGTGTGGTGGTGTGTGGTGGTGTGGGGTGGTGATAGTGGTGGTGTGGGGTGGTGTGGGGTGGTGATAGTGGTGGTGTGGGGTGGTGTGGGGTGGTGATAGTGGTGGTGTGGGTGGTGTGTGGTGGTGTGGGGTGGTGTGGGGTGGTGTGGGGTGGTGATAGTGGTGGTGTGGGGTGGTGATAGTGGTGGTTCCATGTCATGCTGTGTGTGACGGCTCCGTTAACTGTTTTTCACGCTTTCTCTCTCTCC
>CAUDMG010002622.1:617500-620000 GCA_958450375.1 Homarus gammarus | reverse complement strand
CCCAACAGCCTCCACTAACGAGACACAAACCACCTGAGATATAGAGACAGAGATAAATAAACACAGGTGGTTGACAGGTGGTTGACAGGTTGGTTGACAGGTGGTTGACAGGTGGTTGACAGGTTGGTTGACAGGTGGTTGACAGGGGGTTGACATGGGGTTGACAGGTGGTTGACATGGGGTTGACAGGGGATTGACAGGTGGTTGACAGGTTGGTTGACAGGGGGTTGACAGGTGGTTGACAGGTTGGTTGACATGGGGTTGACAGGGGGTTGACATGGGGTTGACAGGTGGTTGACAGGTGGTTGACAGGGGGTTGACATGGGGTTGACAGGTGGTTGACATGGTGGTTGACAGGGGGTGGTTGACAGGAGGTTAACAGGTGGTTGACAGGTGGTGGTTGACAGGTGGTTGACAGCAGTAAAAGACCACCACCACCACCACCACCATCACAGTCCATCGTCATCAACTGTTCTGGATGGTGTTCGAAACTGCCGCCCGCCCTTTACCTGTGCGTTGAGTGGCTGAGGGAAGTGTGTCACGAGGTGCTGCCGGATGTGGCGGGCAACATGTGGGTTACCTTTTGCTATTTACATATTGCATCGTTGAGCGCTTCTTCTTCTTCTTTCTCTCTCTATCTCTCTCTCCGTTCATTATTTGCTTACTACACCTACCTGCGCTATATAATCTTCAAGGTGTGAATGAGTTGATTTAGAGATTATAGTTACTGTCTTTGAAGAGAAAAATGAAACCAAATAATTATCGATAATATAACCATTTAAAATACTTCCGTTACTTGAATGGCCATTATGAAACCTTACGAATATATTAATAAGTATAATATAAAAAAAAAACAATTATGATATTTACTCGTTTAAAAATTTATCCAAATATGAATTAAAAATCTCCACTTGACAACACGACCGGGAAGAAAGTTGGAGGTATACGAGCAAGAAGGGTATATATCACATAGCCTCACTCTTGACGTTATCTCCCCAGCGTGTTTTGTTTGTTTGTCTGTTTGTTGCGACACGGGCACAAGGACACGGGCGGAGGGGGGTGGGGGAAGGGAGGGAGGGAGGGAGGGAAGGGAGGTGAGAGAGAGTGGCGGGGAGAGGTAAGATCATTACACACCTGAATCGGAAGAACTCTCACTGAGGTAATGTTAACATGTCGGGGTCTTATTAGGTAAGGGGAAATCTTACCGTAGGTGACTAACGGTACTACAGTAAGAGAGGGGAGGGGGGAGGGGGGAGAAGGGGGTTGGGAAGAGGGGAGGGGGGAGAAGGGGGTTGGGAAGGGGGGGAGGGGAGAAGGGGGTTGGGAGGGGGGGAGAAGGGGGTTGGGAAGGGGGTGTGGGGGGAGTGGGGGGTTGGGTAGGGGGGGAGGGGAGAGGGGGGTTGGGAGGGGGGGAGAAGGGGGTTGGGGAAGGGGGTGAGGGGGGAGAAGGGGGTTGGGAAGGGGGGAGGGGGAGAAGGGGGTTGGGAAGGGGGGAGGGGAGAGAAGGGGGTTGGGAAGGGGGGGAGGGGAGAAGGGGGTTGGGGAGGGGGGGAGAAGGGGGTTGGGAAGGGGGTGAGGGGGGAGAAGGGGGTTGGGAAGGGGGGGAGGGGAGAAGGGGGTTGGGAGGGGGGGAGAAGGGGGTTGGGAAGGGGGTGGGAGGGGGGAGAAGGGGGTTGGGAAGGGGGGAGGGGGGAGAAGGGGGTTGGGAAGGGGGGAGGGGGAGAAGGGGGTTGGGAAGGGGGGAGGGGAGAGAAGGGGGTTGGGAAGGGGGGGAGGGGAGAAGGGGGTTGGGAAGGGGGTGAGGGGGGAGAAGGGGGTTGGGAAGGGGGGAGGGGGAGAAGGGGGTTGGGAAGGGAGGAGGGGGAGAAGGGGGTTGGGAAGGGGGGAGGGGGGAGAAGGGGGTTGGGAAGGGGGTGTCTCATATCTGGGGGAGAGGGGTAGTGCCTATATCATTTCTGGGGGACGAGGAGATGGGTACATCTTTTCTCGGGGGAGGGTGGGGGAGAAGGTGGGGGAGAGGGGGTGTCTCATCTCTGGGAGGTGTGGGAGGGTGAAGGAGAGGGAGGAGGGGAGGGGGAGGTGATATATTGTGTCCAGGGTAGGAGGGGGACACAAGGTGTTACCTGAAGATACCCCAACTGAGGGGGGGGGTATATCTTGGAGCTTTACCATAAGGCACCACAGACTGCTCTCTCTCTCTCTCTCTCTTCTCTCTCTCTCTCTCTCTACACAACTAACCAACAGATGTTCCTAAACCAAGAATATGTTTATATCCCCAATGCTTACAAGTGAGTGGAACAAGACACATAGGGCTGAGTGCTGACGCCAGAACATACTGACGTCAGGACCTCAGTGTCAGCTTCTGGTTCATATGTGTCACTACTACTACTACTACTAGTACTACTACTACAAACCGTGGCGTTCAGCCTCCCCCAATAGCCACACCTTCGCCACCATTTATTTACCTTAATATTAAATATCCTAATACATAAGAAGCTAT